>JASPKZ010003156.1:0-64439 GCA_030220185.1 Diploptera punctata | reverse complement strand
CTGTATACTAAAGTTTCTAAATGCTTATGAAGGTCAACAACATTTCTATTATGAAATATACAGTTCAAATCCTGATCAGGGCCAAACTTTACAGCCCTTACCATTAAAGCTAAATTTTATTATTTTAATTATATTATTAAATATCTTTAATACTGAGCAAATCTATTTTAAAATATAAAATAAAACTATTATATTGTGAATTAAAAATTATAATATATATATATATAAATCATTGTTGTGCGGTAGTCTTGCAACTACTCCTAAACGACTGGACCGATTTTGATTAATTTTTTTGTGTGTGATTGAGTCCCTCAATGGTTCAGATTCACAATTGGACCCTCTAAAACCATTAGGTGTAGGAGTTCACTTAGGGTTGCATGTTTGGACGCATTAGACAGTAAAATGCCTTCTCTGCTGAGCAAGTTGTATGCTAATACGATTTTGCTTACTCAGAAATCTGTTCATGCGATAATAATTGGTTAAATTTGTAAGCTACCTGCGGAGGTAGCTTAAATGAGCAACTCAAATTAAAATCCCGAAGGGAACCGAACGGGAACCGATGGTAATCGATGTACTTAGCTGCTTTATCCAACATTTATCCAAGATGTCGGACCTTGAAGACTTCGATCATGTTTTCGGTATACACGGAGAAGAGGAATTTGATAGAGTCTACCAAAGACTTCAACTGGAAGAACAGGAGAATCGGCGTAATATTGCATGTCGCAGACGTGTTTGTATACGGTATTATTTGCGGGATGCAAGCATAAATGCATTCCTCTATAGCAGACAAAAATAACGGAAGTGGTTTTATCGCTGAGAATTCTGGGTAATTCGTTGCCAATATTACGAAAACGTCGACTCTCGTGCATGACCGATAAGTCGGCCGTTAATTCGTTCTCAGCAATTGCTCACGGTGAATCAGCTCACTAGTGATTGGAAGTAATTTGAGTAGAGAGTAATGTTCTAACATACGACCCTTAAAGTGAAAATTAAAAAAATCACTCTACAGTCACATTTTTCAATGTTTCACAACGAAACTAGGTATATCCTATTAAATAAACCGAGGTAGGTATTGTCCAAATATGAGCGAAATCCGATAATTAGAAGTGGAGGTTTACTTGAAGTTCGAAATTAAAAACTGCCTAAACGACTGCACCAATTTTGATGAAATTTTTGTGAGTATTTGAGTGCATCCTGGATGATTTAGATTCACAATTGGACCCTCTAAACCATTAGGTATAGGAGTTCACCTGAAGTGAAAATTTAAAATTTGCTCTAGTGCTCACATTTTTCGATGTCTTACAATGAAACTTGGCATAAAGTGATCCCACAACAGGCCCGGAGGCCCTTGGGGTAGTAGGAGGTTAAGGCTCCCACTTTTTCTAGACAATCGGCACTTGATGTCAGCCGGGTTGTCAGCCCTGCGTGACGGCCGCCTTTACCCCAGAACAAGCGTCTGGTACTCATTTCCGTTAGAGGCTGAATCGACCCCAGGGCCATAGTGCCACCAGAGAGATTGGGTCAGTTTAAAAATCCTGACCCCAACGGGACTTGAACCCTCGACACTCCGGCTTGTAGCTCAGTGCCTTAACCACTACGCTACGGCATGCCCCAGAAACTTGGCATATCCTATTAAAATAAACCAAGGTCAGCATTATCAAAAAATGAGTGAAATGCGACAATTTGAAATGGAGGTTTACTTGAATTTGATTTTTTTTTTGTGTGTATTTGAGTGGGTCCCTGGATGGTTTAGATCCACAATTGAACCCTCTAAAACCATTAGGTGTAGGAATTCACCTGAAATGAAAGTTTAAAAATCGCTCTAGCAGTCACAGTTTTCGATGTTTCACAACGAAACTCAGTATATCCCATTAAAATAAACCGAAGTAGGTGTTGTCAAAAAATGAGCAAAATGTGACAATTAGAAGTGAAGGTTTACTCTGAATCCTAAATTAAAAACTGCCTAAACGACTGTGCCAATTTTGATGAATTTTTTTGTGTGTGCTTCAGTTGGTCTCTGGATGGTTTAGATTCACAATTGGACCCGATAGGTGGCACTGCAATCGGGTTATAGGAATTTTTTTTTATGTTAGATGTGTAGTCATCTGTATTACTGACATATTCTGGGCGACAACAATGTGATGTCATAGTGCACGCTTCTTGAGCCACAACATATGGCAGTGAGGAATTTTCTTGCAAACTTATTAATTAATGAATTTTATGGTAAAAAGTAACTTATATTTTTATTGACCAGCCATGACACAAGAATTGAACATCTGGGCACGAAAATGTCTGCTGGGTGAACAACAACCAACAACAACAATAACAATAATAATAATAATAATAATAATAATAATAATAATAATAATAATAATAATAATGTATTGCCATCCATTGCAACTTTTGTGCTTTCTATCCACTTAGTGCAGATAGATGGCACTAATGGACAGATGCACCACTTTGGCAAACCACATTATGTAGGTGATGTGCACTTATATTGTATTTGGAAAGGAGTTTAGAGTGAACACATGCTTACATTTGAAGAGAAAAATTATACGCTCAGACTGGGTTTGAACCCAGGACCTTTGGCTTTCTAGGCCAATGCACTACCATTGAGCTACCTGAGAAACTCCAATCTAAATGCAAATCTTTTTCTTATAGGTTGTTAATTCCTGATAGCCGAATGCTACAAGCATTTGCTTGATAATGCAAATGGCAGCTTCTTGTTTAACAAGACATTTATTGGGAATTTAAACACTAGTTTATAAATGTTTTTATTATTAATTTAACACTTCTCCGATTCCGATTGAGGGTCTTTCCACTTTTTCAGCGGTTGCCCTTTTACCAGCCGGCTGCTGCCCTTCACATCTACATGTGTCACTCACAGAGGTAGATGATCAACAGCCAGTGTAGGGGTGACATGTGGTTAGCATGTCGAGTCCCCCAGCCGTTATAGCTGGTTCCTCAACCTGGAGCCGCTACTTATTGTACCTACCCAATTGCCTCACGATGCTGGGTGGGCACCGGTCCCATACTGGCCGAAATACCATGAGAAAATTTCTTCCCCCATGGAGACTCGAACCAGCGCAAGTCCCGTAGCTCTGCGCCAAGGCTTCCTACCTTAACCGCTCAGCTACGGCGCGGGACTAACACTTCTCACTGAAGGATAAATTATATTTGAAGAGAAAAATTTTCGCCTAGACCGAGACACGAACCCTACTGGCTTTATAAAGTAGTGTTAAATTCCCAATTAATGTCTTCTTAACTAAGAGGCCGCCATATGCAAAGATAGAAACAACGGTTTCAAAGCATTTGGCGCGAGGGAATTATAACGTATAAAGAGAAAAATTTGCATCTAGATCGCAACTCGCCTCGGTAGCTCAGTTGGTAGAGCATTTGGTCCGGAAAGCCAAAGGTCCTGGGTTCGTGTCTCGGTCTAGGCGAAAATTTTTCTCCTCAAATATAACTACTTTATAAAGCTTACATGTCTGTATGGTATAAGTGTGTTGTGTACAGGATGATGAGGAGAAAGAAGAAGGTGAAACCTGATTTTGAAGCATAACCTACACCTGTCCAAAAGCAGGGATCACAAGGCATAACATGCTCATCCGACAGATGGATAACTATCAGTAGTGTTGTATTCCTTCTCAATATATATTCTGCAGAGAGATTTGAAATTTAATCCAGGCATCTGGTGTACAATTATTAGTGATTGAACATTTTATATTTTTGATGTTTTATGTAAATTAACACATTCCCTTCTTCTTCTTCCTTCCAAGTATTAGGCCAAGGCCTGTTACGATCCTATAGAAAATTTTCCCTCCAGCGTTTCATAGGACGGCCCAGTGATCTTCGTCCTCTTGGTATATAATTATAAACAGCTTTGGGGATCCGATTTGAACTCATTCTTTCAAGATGGTGTTTCCAATTTAGTTGGTACTGTTTAATATATTCCAAAATTGGCATAGTCTTCAATTCTTTTAAGATATCGGTGTTCCTTTTCCGATCCCATCTGGTGTAACCCGCTGTTCTGCGCATGAATCTCATTTCACAAGCCGTTATTCTGCTTTCATGTTGTTTCTTAGTGTCCATGCTTCACTACCATAGGTCAACACTGGTCTAGCCAAAGTCTTATAAAAACGTAATCTGGTGTTTTTTGTACAAGGGATGGTTTCATAACTTGATTAATAATTCCTAAACTTTTATTATAACTAGTAACTTTTTCAGGGATATCCTTTTCATCCCAGATAGAGAGATAATATCCAAGATATTTAAATTGATTAGATCTCTCTAAAATTTTATTCTGTAGACAGATTTTACTTTGTATGGGGTCCTTCCCATGAAATGCCATAATTTTAGTTTTGTTAATTGATATTTCCATATTAAATTTGGCACCTATTTTTTTGTAAATTATAAATTGATCATTGCAAATCATTTTCGGAAAGTGCCAGAAGAGCTAAATCGTCTGCAAAAAGAATAGCATCGAGTTTGAGGTTCCTATTGATGGGTATGTATCCTCGTTGAGTTTTCCTCCATTCATTTATTAATTTATTCATGTATATAATGAAAAGCACCGGTGAAAGTCCACATCCCTGTCTTACTCCAGTGTTGATCTTTTCCCAAGAAGATAATTTGCCATCTTGTTTAACAGAGATTTCATTATCTTTATAATTAAGAACCTCATAATGTGTTTCCCAATTTTAACTTTGAATGTGTTTCCCAATTTTAACTTTGTTTAACTTTGAATCTTTATAGATGTTGAAGATATTAGTAATATATTGTTGTGGAACGTTATCATCAGCTAAAATTTGTAGTAATATATTTCTGTCTACTTTGTCAAAAGCCTTTATGAAGTCAACGAAGGCAATATGAGTTTCTAACACATTCCAATTCTGGATAGAAATTAATTAAGAAAGAAAAATTAATGTTTAAACCCTGGACCCCTAGTTCTACGTACTAGTGTGCTGTCCAATTGCACCATTCAAACAACGATACAAACATTAACATTTTTTTCAACTTATACACTTCTCGTTTGTCCAAAGGCTAATAGCTGTTGCTACAATCACGCCAACTGACGACTTCATTCAGAAGTAACTATATTGAGAATTTTATACATTACTTTTAGCAGTAAAGCTTCACATTTTCAATGTTTTGGAATGTGTTAATTTAAATAAAAACCATAATTACAAAGAAATAAACGTCATCTCGGTCAAAACATAAATTTATTAAGCCAACGTTTCAATCTCCTTATGTGAGATCATTTTCAAGACATGGTTGTTTATAAATTTATGGTACATAGTTACCATCACCAAGACAAATTTAGTTTTTTTTATATATACAAGTTTAAATGAATAAATTAAAAATTCCTATTTATAATTTAAAATATTTTAGCAAGGAATCATATGTTCCACACCATTCATTTAAATCTTTTTGTTTATTTAATACTGTATTTTTTTATATAGGCCATTTCTGCTATTAATCTTTTTTTGGTAATTATTTTCTTTGTGTAAAATGTTTATGTCATTCCATTTCATTTTATGAGTTTGATTAATTATATGTTCACTGATTACTGAAAGTTCTGCACCTGGTGATATTCTTTTTATGTTCGTCAATACTTTTTCTTATAAATCTTTTTGTTTGGCCTACATAAGACTTTTCACAATCACCACACTGGATTTTGTATACAACATTTGTCAATTTACAAGTATTGATTTTGTCTTTACCAGTTTTTATTAAATTTCCTTCAAGTTTATTAGGAACACTATGAGCAAAAACAAATTTGAATGGTTTCAATTTCTTTTCCAATCCTTCATTTCAACCTTTTCTTTGTAATTATGATTATTAATTACTCTCAGTGAAAAATGTTTTAAAAAAAGTATTATATAATGTAAATAAAAATATTGAAAATGTGAAGCTTTACTGCTAAAAGTAATGTATAAAATTCTCAATATAGTTACTTCTGAATGAAGCTGTCAGTTGGCTTGATCGTAGCGACAGCTATTAGCCTTCGGACGAACGGAATTGTATAAGTTGAAAGAAATGTTAATGTTTGTATCGTCGTTTGAATGGTGGTGAATAGAGGTATAGTTAAAAAAAATAAATCATAAGTAAATTTGATATACATTAAACATCATCAAATTATAACTTCCTACTAAAACAATGAAAGATAGTAAAATTAATGCTAATCTTACCTAGTACATAGAACTAGGGGTCTAGGGTTCAAATTCCGGTTCAAACATTAAATTTTCTTTCTTAAATTATGAACATTTTATACACTTCTTCTTCTTCTTCCTTCCAAGTATTAGGCCAAGGCCTGTTACGATCCTATAGAAAAATTTTCCCTCAACATTTCATAGGACGGCCCAGTGATCTTCGCCCTCTGGTATATAATTATAAACAGCTTCGGGGATCCGATTTGAACTCATTCTTTCTAGATGGTGTTTCCAATTTAGTTGGTACTGTATATTTACTAATATATTCCAAAATTGGCGTAGTCTTCAATTCTTTTTCGGTGTTCCTTTTCCGATCCCATCTGGTGTAACCCGCTGTTTGCGCATGAATCTCATTTCACAAGCCGTTATTCTGCTTTCATGTTGTCTTTTTAGTGTCCATGCTTCACTACCATAGGTCAACACTGGTCTAGCCAAAGTGTTACATAAACATATACTTACACACTTTCAAAATGGTTAACCCGTCAGCGCCGACATCCATACGTGGTATAGACCCTCTCTTCTTCACTTATTGCCGACATCTATACGTGGTATAGACCTATGCAGGCGTGTTTTCTTTTTGTTCTGGATCGTACATTTTTGAAGCTACAAATATGTAATTTATTTGTGTTTAACGTAGACAGTATGAGCTTTTAGGACATATGAATGAAAATAATATTTGTTTAAAATTTAATTTCATATTATTTTTTTAAAAAATCAGATGAGATTGAAGTAATCGTAATTTTCTCTAAATGCGCGCGACCTTTTCATTTGTTTTTTTTACTGCTGTATATTCTTATATTTGCGTATGAACAATATAATTTTGAAGCCTAAGATCTTAGCTTTCTTTCTAAGTGTATGAATCAGCTGTGATCACATTTTGTGCATGTGGTATTGAGGTTGAAATAGTTTCTTACTTCTACACTCGATGGCACACAGACCTAGCTTTGTGCTGCTTTCTGCAGGGCTTCTAATAAACTTATACACAATCTAATTTTTCAGGTCGATAAAATGATATACAAGCTATCGATTGATATATAAATCGACCTGTTTAGGGGAATACCTGATTTATTTTGCCTCTTTCAAATAGATGTTACTTACAAGGAATCAGTCTGAGGCGCGGTGTCGTGCGTTATATACGTAATTATGGCCAGTCGTAACCTAAAAGACACTTCATCAGAAAAATTACCCCTAAAAGTGATAAATTGAAACCTCAAAGGAGGTGTGTTGTTTGTACTAAACATGGGAGAAGAAAGACATCTGTTTATTGCTGCCAGGAATGTGATGTAGGTCTATGTATTGAAGAGTGTTTCGAGCTGTATCACACCAAGCTCAACTACTAAGGTTATGTGATTTTTTATTTCTAAAATTAATAGTACTAAAATAAGAGAAAATTATTTTTATGGTCTGCGTAGTTGTAAATAACTGCTGTAGAATTTTTATACGAATCCAAGCAATAATTCAGATTCTAAGTATAAACATTGCTAGTGCTTTGACACAAGATTGAGCTTGAGTTCACTCTTCTAAATATTCATTCTGATTTTGGTTATGTCAGCTGCTTTTGTATATACAAGTTACACACGAATCAGCACTATGCCACACAATTTATTTAGTGTCTCACAGAAAGAAACAGGGATGTCCAATGTGAGCAAATCAAATTATTTAGTAAAAATGTGTATCATGAGAGAGAAATTCAGATTTCAAAATTTTTTTTTAATAGTTTATAAAGGCTACTGAACTCCATACGGTATGTATTAAATTTCGCATTTATTTCTGAGCTAACAAGTAAAAATTTCGTTCAAATCCATCGATATTTAAAAAAGTTATGATCGTTTATACAAATCAGTGTTCTAGGAATACTAAAATGTTAAAATGGCCTCCGTCCATGCAGTAGGAAAGCAAGTAAAAGGGTGCGTCACTGACGGGTTTAAACAAGGAGATCAGAATTTTTATTAGTTTAATACACGATTCATACACTGCAACATTACAAATCTAATATTTAATTTTAGGAAGTGATATTTTGAGGTTATTTTAATTATATTATTTTTAGTCTGATCATCTTACCTCAATATTAATGTTGATTTGTTCTTGGACATGTTTCAAAACAATTCTGTTTATCGTCAGCTTGTCCAGACTGGTTTAATTTATAAATTAATGAGTCATTTTAACATCTTACCTCATATTTCCTGTTTTCAAACACGGTAACTATAGTTTTCCTGTTTTCAAACACGGTAACTATAGTTTTCAAATGATCTTGTCATTCATTTTCAACCGCCATTATGACTACCGGATATTCGTTGGAATCTCCCTCTATAACGTTGCTATCTGGTGTTGATTTGACGAACTTCGAGATATCGTTGCCATCTGGTATTGATTTGATGAACTTCGAGATGAGGTCAATACCAGATGGCAACGATATCTCGAAGTTCGTCAAATCAACACCAGATGGCAACGTTATAGAGGGAGATTCCAACGAATATCCGATAGTCATAATGGTGGTTGAAAATGAATGACAAGATCATTTGAAAACTATAGTTACCGTGTTTGATAAAACAGGAAATATGAGGTAAGATGTTAAAATGACTCATTAATTTATAAATTAAGAACCTCAATGTGTTTCCCAATTTTAACTTTGAATGGTTTAATTTATGTTGCATTATGTTGCACACCCTGGATGTCGATGTCAGCTCCATCCTGTAGTTGGGCAAAGAACCTCCAAACAAGGTCACGCTCCGTCGGTATTTCAAAATTCATAACTCTGTTTTGTTCTTCTGAATATAGATTTTTTCCCAAGTAGTCAGCTCTTTTGTATTTTAGTGTCTGAATTTACATTATGTTTTTCAGACCACATGAGCAGCAACTGCAGATTTTTCTATTTCCCCATTTTTAATATTTCTTATGTGTTCTTTGGTTCTAATTTTTAGGTTTCTTTTTGTTTTTCCTATATATATCTTTTCACAACCCATGCATTCAATTTGATATATTCCTAACTTTTTATTTTTATCGGTTTTTTCATTTTTGTTGGTTTTTATTAGTTTATTTAAACTGTAGTTATTTTTCGGGGCTAATTTAATATTACATTTCTCAAATATCTTTTGGAATTTATTATGTACCCAAGGGTGATATGTGAATTTCCTATATTTTTCATAGGTGGTTCTTCTTTTTCAAGAGTACCTCTGTTTATGATTTTTTTGTCTTTTATACTCTTACTGATGATAAAACAGAATTGTTTTGAAACATGTCCAAGAACAAATCAACATTAATATAGAGGTAAGAAGATCAGACTAAAAATAATGTAATTACAAATCTAACTTAAGCAAACTAACTATATCATGCAATATTTAAAGTAAGATGAAAAAAGTTTTTTTTGCACCGAAAGCTAATTTACTAATAAATAGAGAAATCAGGGAAAATAAATTGTGGGAAAAATGTTAATGTTGCTTCTTAGAAATCAAAGTTACACTAATTGGACTGTATGTTAATTTTAGCCAAAAGGGTGCTGGTCTAGAAACAATAATTACAATTCCCATAATATTCTTATGATTCCAACAATTTTATTCATAATAATTATTTTTAATAAGATATTAAATAAATCTAGTAGCAAAATAATTACACTTACCATGCAACTGCATGTGTGCTTTTAGAATATGCCTTGTTTTATATACTTCTCCACAGACATCACATATCAGACCATTTGTTGTATCGTTAGTATTATTGTCTTCCAGTTTTGATGCATCTCCAATTCTACTATCTTCTTCTCCATTTGTTTCAGTAGAAAAGTTTCTCTTTCTTCGTTTTGATTTTCAGCACCATTATTTTTATGTTTATGTTTGTGAACCTTTCTTTTCCATTTAAATTACAATAATGATTTGAGAAGTTCTCCTAATGAAACATACAATAAATTCTATTATTAACATAATATTAGAAGCTCAAAAAAGAAATTAACTTCTAATTGATACCTGCACAGTGTTAACTTAAAAATTAATAAACACCCTGAACTAATTACCAAAAGAGGCTTACAAATTTAAATAAAAAAACTCACACCTTTTCCTTCAGCCACTATCCACATTAAAATGGATTAAAACACTAATAAAATATGTACAGAAAGAAAAAAAAAAACAGGAAGATCTTACTACACAACAAGACATTAATTCCAGATTTCTCAGGATACAAACTGTAGTAATCTTCAGACACACACAGTTCAGATACTACCAGTCACAACTGTCTAGCTGTATATCTATAAAACAAACTCCATGGCACGACAGGCCTAGAAGGCCCTCAGCATACCATCTGGATAGTGGCCTCACATCCACATGTTAATCAAAGAGGTAGACGAACATCCAGCCAGTGTAAGGGTGACATGTGTTCAGCATGCCAGGTCCCTCAGCCATTATAACTTTTCTTTTTTTCAACCTGGAGAGCTTATGTCTGCATGGCCATTATCCTCTGGACTCAATAATGCCAGTGAGTGTAGTTAGTACAGAAAGAATCCTGGTATGGTATTGCTTGTAAGTACAGTTTTTCTTATATACTGGTAATATACACATGCATATATTTCTCTGACATACTGGTAATGTATGCTCTATGGGTACTTGTTATGTTGCAGTAGTCTCCTTTATATGGACTAAAAAAACTCCATGGCAAAACAGTCCTAGAAGGCCCCTAGACTATTAGCCGGCACCACATAGTTGGAGATAATCCAGTCAGTATAGGATTACATGTGGTCAGTGAGTTGGATCTCCAGCCTTTATAGGTGATTTTCTCAGCCTGGAGCTACTACTTATTGTAGCTACCTAAGTTTGCATCTTGCTAAGGAGTTCTCCACGATAATGTGCTTTGAATGTGTGAATTATTCCTTGGTCTAATGGCTGAATAAGAGCAGTGGTGTTCTTAGGTAGGAACATTGCTTTTATTTTTCCATCTTTTATTTTAAAATTTCAGCAAAGGATGAAAATCACAATTGTCAAGAAGGAGTGCATTTGCTTCAAGCTTCTTCAGTCACAAAATGCCATCACAAATTTGCTTTCAAACCATCTCTGAAACATGTCATTCGTCATCCATGTGTTAGAAAGTTTTTCATAGACTATTTAACTCATGCCCCAAATGGGAGTCAATGACCAATCACATTTCAATGATTTTTGATTTACAACGAATCACAGTCATGTTTCACCTAGAATTTACCAACTAAAGTTTATCATAATAAAGAAAGCACCTCCTTTTTAACATTCTGAATAGGTCATAGCATTATTTTGCAGTGACTGACTCTCTAAGAAATACAGCTACCAGATTGTATATATAGTGCATGAATGTCAACACGTAGTGCATGTGGGAGTTAATATAAAAACATTTGTAGCAATTGATTATACCACCAAAAAAAGAAACCACTGTTTGCATTTTCTTGAATGTATTTTTTCCCAGAAAAATATAATTGTCATATTTACATCATAGGACATCAGAAATGAATTAATATACAGTTTGATATATTTAAATTAATATATACCAATAAAAAATCAACATCCCAGACAGTAAGAAATCTGGAATTTATCAAATAAATTATAATTATTGTAGCAAAGTATATATAGGAAAAACAAAAAGGAATTTGGAAACACGCACTAAAGAACATTTTAGAAATATTAAAAATTGTGAAATTGAAAAATCAGCAATTGCTGCATATAGTTTACTAGAACATCATAAATTGAAAAAGAGGCGAAACTTTTGAAACAATTGGATAAACCGTTGGAATTGACAATTTGGGAAATGATATTCATTCAGAAGAATAAATATTGATCTATGAATTTTGATATTCCGGTGGATAAAATTTAATTACAAAGTTTATAATCCCAACGAAAGATGGCAGCACAAGAGGTGATGTCACTAAAGAAATCAACAATCACGGAATTTCATCAGTGGAAGCCATGACTGAAGAGGGACATGATATTGTCTGAAACCGTCGGTATCAAAGAAATTTGAAAATGTATGAGGTGAGTCGATAAAAATATGTTCTCCCACTCACTATTAATACAGTTTGATGTTTCATTTTTTCTCCACTAGAGTGCATTCTTACAATATTGCGTTCCTTGGCAGTAAATAATATGATCTGGTTGCAGTGATGAACAAAAGAAGCAGATGAAGCATACCAATCGTTTCTCATTTGTTTTCAAACATCGTCGTTTACATTAAATATATAAAAGTAAAGTAAAGTGATCCCACAACAGGCCTCAGGAGGCCCTTGGGGTAGTAGGAGGTTAAGGCTCCCACTTTTTTCTAGACAATCGGCACTTTATGTCAGCCGGGTTGTCAGCCCTGCGTGACGGCCGCCTTTACCCCAGAACAAGCGTCCGGTACTCATTTCCATTAGAGGCTGAGTCGACCCCAGGGCCATAGTGCCGCCAGAGGGTTTGGGGCAGTTTAAAAATCCTGACCCCAACGGGACTTGAACCCTCGACCCTCCGGCTTGTAGCTCAGTGCCTTAACCACTATGCTACGGCGTGCACATTAAATATATAAATATTTTAAAATAACTATAATTAAATAATGATTTGTGAGTAAACAGCTTAATTTATTAGTTAAATAGTCCTAACAAATGCCACTCTTGATTTCCAAATTATGTAGATAAATTGGAAATCACTCGTGGCATTACTTATGATAATTGGACGGTAGTTCATATTTACATGTTTGAAGCAACGTGGACTTTGGGTTTTCCCACTGCACAGCGATTTTAATTTATGACTGCCTATCTAATTGGTGGACAAGCAACAATGTTACTCTATCTTTATTTAGAATTTCAGTCCTGATTGATGAGTTTTTTATTTTTCACATCTAGAGATTTGGTTGGTAGCAGTTTATAATAAAGAGCAGTCTCGTCATAATTGTTCTTCACAATAATATCCTTCTTCAATATTAATTTTAAATTGGTTCAAAAATTCACAAGCAGCAGTGACGTCACTAGACACAGATTACCGCTCCATATTAATTTGGCAAATTCCACATCTTATTTTACATCGCAAAAGCCATCCAATAGACACTTTGAAATGATCATCACTAAGAATTTGAGAATACAATAGGAAGTAACATTATGAGGTTTTACTTGATAATAAGTTTGGTCTGTTTAATTCTTATCTCATATCATAGTTTCTGTTAGACATATGTTTCAAGACATGTTTGCCTCACCTTCAGTAGTAACAGACTGATTTTTCCCAAGTTGTCGGCCCTGGACCTCAACTACATACTAAAGAACAAGGAGAGAATTGTGAAATTTCTGGGGAGAGGAACCTAATTAGCAAGTTCTTCAGACCACAGAAAGAGGGAGCAGAAGTCGAGATCCAGGACCAACAATTTGGGAAAAGTCAGTCTGTAACTACTGAAGATGAGGCAAACATGTCTTGAAACATATGTCTAACCAAAACAACTGTATGAGGTAAGAACAGACCAAACTTATTATCATCACCAAGAATATTGTCAAAGTTTAGAGCCTGAACTTTTAAATCACTCCACTTATATCCAAATATTCACTTGTTTTTGAAGAAACCACTTATACAGTCATCACTTCCTTATCTTTCCTGACAAGTACCTTTTTTCCTCTGCAGTCTAACATCACTTTCGTCACAAAAGTATGTAATTTCTCCTCTTCTTTCATTCAACCCCTTATTGTACCTTCTGGTATTACATATTCATGGAATATACTTGCTTTCAATACACCATTTTTCATATTATTGATTACTCGTAAACTTTTATTCTATTGAACCATGATGACGTGAATACTGCTTGCTGTGACGTTATTTAGTAGGCTCTGTGCCATGTGTATGATCTTTGCTCTACCCCTCCTTGTTCCCTGTCCTCTATTACGTCGTTGTGTGCAGAATGTATGTGTGATGTATAATGTCCGTGACACAAAGCTTTCTAACTTCAACAATTGAAGCTATTAATAAATGAGTTGGAGAAAACGTTTTAACATCTCACCTCACAAAGCTGCATGTCTTCACGATACCGGTTTCAAAAGTATAGTATTACTTCCATCTTCAGTCAAATTCCAACTGAATTTGGAATTTGACTGAAGATGGAAGTAATACTATACTTTTGAAACCAGTATCGTGAAGGCACGCAACATTTTCTCCAACTCATTTATTAATATAAATACCTCATAGTGTTTCCTCCCACTGTAAATTTAATTAAATTGAAGCTATGCTTCTGCTCCTTCAACATGGGAAGGTATCGGAGAAGTGATCCCTTGCTCCGGAACTATTTTGGTTGTATCATAGCTGTACGAGAAAAAATGTTTAGTTTTAAGTATGAGTGGAAACCTGGGTATGCATGAGTAGTTTATATTCTTGTTTAATTATTGATATTAATTATATTATTTTTGGTCTGGACATCTTACTTCAATATTAATGTTGATTTGTTCTTGGACATGTTTCAAAACAATTCTGTTTTATCATCAGCTTTCCCAGACTGGTTTTATTTATGTTGCATTATGTTGCACCACCTGGATGTCGATGTCAGCTCCATCCTGTGGTTGGCCAAAGAACCTCCAAACAAGGTCACCCTCCATCGGAATATCAAAATTCATAACTCTGTTTCTGTTCTTCTGAATATAAATTTTTTCCCAAATAGTCAGCTCTTTTGTATTTTCTAACTGTTTTAATAATTTAGTGTCTGAATTTATATTATGTTTTTCAGACCAAACATGAGCAGCAACTGCAGATTTTTCAATTTCTCCATTTTTAATATTTCTTATGTGTTCTTTGGTTCTAATTTTTAGGTTTCTTTTTGTTTTCCCTATATATCTTTTCACAACCCATACATTCAATTTGATATATTCCTCTGACTTTTTATTTTTATCAGTTTTTTCATTTTTGTTGGTTTTTATTAGTTTATTTAAACTGTAGTTATTTTTTGGTGCTAATTTAATATTAAACTTCTCAAATATATTTTGAAATTTATTATGTACCCAGGGGTGATATGTGAATTTCTTATATTTTTTCATAGGTGGGTTCTTCTTTTTCAAGATTACTTCTGTTTATCATTTTTGTTTTTTATACTTTTCTATCCTTTTATGTACCATTTTTTCATCAAACCCATTTTCTCTTGCTACTTTGATTATGTGTTTTTTCTCATGTTTGAAATCTTCTTCGTTTAAGGGTAAGTTTACCAATCTATGAGTTAAACTATTGAATTCAGGATTCATAGGAAAGAAACTCATACGGAAAATTTATAAAATCAACAGGGTTCAATCCAATTGGACATAAATTAGCAGCATTTAATAGTTTAACTCATAGATTGGTAAACCCCTTAAACGAAGAAGATTTCAAACATGAGAAAAAACACATAATCAAAGTAGCAAGAGAAAATGGGTTTGATGAAAAAATGGTACATAAAAGGATAGAACAGTATAAAAAACAAAAAATGATAAACAGAAGTAATCTTGAAAAAGAAGAACCACCTATGAAAAAATATAAGAAATTCACATATCACCCTGGGTACATATAAATTTCAAAATATATTTGAGAAGTTTAATATTAAATTAGCACCAAAAAATAACTACAGTTTAAATAAACTAATAAAAACCAACAAAAATGAAAAAAAACTGATAAAAATAAAAAGTCAGGAATATATCAAATTGAATGCATGGGTTGTGAAAATATATATATAGGGAAAACAAAAAGAAA
This sequence comes from Diploptera punctata, assembly GCA_030220185.1. Classification (NCBI taxonomy): domain Eukaryota; kingdom Metazoa; phylum Arthropoda; class Insecta; order Blattodea; family Blaberidae; genus Diploptera; species Diploptera punctata. Next base: position 48,565 of record JASPKZ010003156.1, on the reverse strand, counting down.
CCTAAAAATTAGAACCAAAGAACACATAAGAAATATTAAAAATGGAGAAATTGAAAAATCTGCAGTTGCTGCTCATGTTTGGTCTGAAAACATAATATAAATTCAGACACTAAATATTAAAACAGTTAGAAAATACAAAAGAGCTGACTATTTGGGAAAAAATTTATATTCAGAAGAACAGAAACAGAGTTACGAATTTTGATATTCCGATGGAGGGTGACCTTGTTTGGAGGTTCTTTGGGCAACCACAGGATGGAGCTGACATCGACATCCAGATGGTGCAACATAATGCAACATAAATAAAACCAGTCTGGGAAAGCTGATGATAAAACAGAATTCTTTTGAAACATGTCCAAGAACAAATCAACATTAATATTGAGGTAAGATGTCCAGACCAAAAATAATATAATTAAAATAACCTCAAAATATAACTTCCTAAAATTAAATATTGATATTAATGACTGTTCATATTTTCATTGTTTTGTTATGTTCATATTAACTATGTTAAAAGCTACAGCTAAATGTTATATATCATGACTACTTTAATTATATTCTTTTTTGTTAAACTTGTATGCCTTTGATTAGTAATTTGCTTAGCTATTTTCACCATACTCTTAACCTAAGTTTAGTGCAAGGTATTGCTTCCCTCTTCCTCTCAAGAATTCTATAAGAACTGTTATTAGCCAAATTAAATACTATTTTTTTTTTATTTTTGAAGAGAAAAATTTTCGCCTAGACCGAGACTCGAACCCAGGACCCTTGGCTTTCCGGGCCAAGTGCTCTACAACATATATAAGAGAAAAATTTGCATCTAGATCGTAACTCGCCTCGGTAGCTCAGTTGGTAGAGCACTTGGCCCGGAAAGCCAAAGGTCCCGGGTTCGAGTCTCAGTCTGGGCGAAAATTTTTCTTTTCAAATATAATTTATCTTTCAGTGAGAAATGTTAAATCAATAATAAAAACATCATTAGAAGCCTTACTAGCTTTATAAAGTAATGTTAAATTCCCAATAAATGTCTTCTTAACTAAGAAGCCGCCATTTGCAAAGATAGAAGCAATGGTTTCAAAAGCATTTGGCGATAGGGAATTACAACGTATATAAGAGAAAAATTTGCATCTAGATCATAACTCGCCTCAGTAGCTCAGTTGATAGAGCACTTGGCCCGGAAAGCCAAGGGTCCTGGGTTCGAGTCTAGATCTGGGCTAAAATTTTTCTCTTCAAATATAATTTATCTTTCAGTGAGAAATGTTTAATCAATAATAAAAACATCAAATTAAATACGTTTAACTTTTTAGAACATATGATCAATAAAACACTAGAGGTATCATATTTCAGGAAAGATGAATTAAGTCTATATTTGGGCCCGGCTATAGAGTGCGAATTTACTTGTGTGTTTCACAAATACCAATTAGAAGTAAAGTTAGGTTCTACGTGTTTTATTCGTAAGGGAATTATACACTGACAATATTGAGTATCCTCTGGGAAAATTATTTGCACCAACAAGTAATGGTAAGTAACTATAGTAAAATTTGCTACAATAACGTCTGCTACAAAGATCTGCTGTTGTACTGCAAGGTCACAAACCTCAACTAAGAAAATGTTTAGCATGCAGATTAATTTGTACTCAGCTTCAAATAATGGAAATAATTCTAGGAAACATGATAGATTTGGAAGCAATAGAAAGCATTTAAAAAAAACAGAATTTTAAGCTGAAATACAATTGACACTGAGACTGAAAAATGGTCATAAATTACTGTAATGGGACACACACTACCCTCCCACCCTGGGAAAACAGATTTAAAAGGAAAATTAGGCAGCATTTGTAAAAGAAGTTGGACGTGCAAGACTAGACTTCATGAATTTCAGACAACTGAATTTTTAAATAAAATTCTTAAAAAATTTGGGGAACATGATAGTACCTGCAATATATCCGATTTCACGGTATACTGAAGCATGATGTAATTTGGTTTTATTGTAAATGGGTTATTGCAGTTGCTTATACAACTACTATTACTCCTGCTATTAATACTACTATAAAATTACATTGTAGTCAGTATAAGGTCCCGTATTATAACTGAGTAGTTTAAGACAACATGCCTTCATTCAGAGTTACAGGATATGCACTGGTTTGAGTCATCATTGGAGAAGAAATTTTCTCATGAAATGTTTGCTAGAATGGGACCAGTGCTCATTAAACATCATGGAAAATTTGGGTAGCTACACTAAGTAGTAGCTCCAGGCTAAGAAAATAACCTATAATGGCTGGGGGGGCCCAACTTGCTGACCACACATCATCTTAACACTGGCTGGCTGAGAGTCTAAGGGTGTTTTAGGATTGTTGCACCATGGAGTTTTTTTTAGTCAGTATAATGGAGACTGCTGCAACATAATAGGTACTCATAGAGTACACATTACCAATATGCCAGAGAAATATATGCATCAATTACAGGGTGATTCAAAATTGACTTTACAACTTTACAAGCTTATAGAAATTTATTTAGAAGACCTACAGAATTGGTTTAAATGTCATATCCTAGGGCTCCGAGTAAAGTTATCCCTCACTTGTTCAACCACAGCTTCAGCCGTACGTGGACGGCCAGTATGCTTGGAATGACTAACAGAACAGCCAGTCCGGACAAATGTTTGGTGCCAAGAATAAATTGTTGGCCTGCTAGGAGGATCCTTACCATACTGGGTACAAAATCTACGCTGAACAATTGTCGCAGATTTAGTTTCTTCGAACAAAAACACACAACTAGCATGCTCGGCACCTGTGAAAGCAGCCATTTTGATATGAACTATGTTAGCGCATGCGGTGAGAGAACTAGGTACTATAAAACTATGTCGGTGAAAACCTGATGAGTTGTGCTATGATATGACATTAAAACCAATTCTGTAGGTCTTCTAAATAAATTTCTATAAGCTTGTAAAGTTGTAAAGTCAATTTTGAATCACGGTGTGTTACTGGCATATAAAAAATGGTGATTATTAAACACGCAATACTGTATCAAATGCAGGATTCTTTCTGTGCCAACTGAATGGCATTATCGAGCCTGGAGGATTATGCCATGCAGGGATGAGCTCTCCATAATCCTTGTCCTGAGCTGATATTTTCCAATCATTCCTTGTATAATTCACCACCATAAATCATGGTTATGTTATTCTCCCACCACATTCTTTGCCTACCTACTGAGTGCTTTCTCTCTAATTTTAAGTTTCCATACCTCTCTTTCATTCCCATTCATGCATCATGTTTATCCATCACAGTGAGTAAAACTTGACTGTTTTTATTACATTGGTTCCCCATAAAGATCATGTTATATAGCTTTCTCCATTTGCCAATTTGTACAATAAAGGATAGTTGTGTGAAATTACCAAAAAACATTGTCTTTGAATTTTATTTAATAGAATTGGAGTCAATACAAAAAAAAAATTGTTTAATGTAGAATTACTCAAAAAGAAATGAAACGATGAGTCATAAAATATTGCTTTAGTTAACTGTTTAAGCAGATGGCAATTAATATTTTGTGAAAAACACTTGTAATAAATCTTAACTTACCGACCGAAGAAAGCTTCTGCCACATTCATAGCAATGAAACTGTGGAATATCATGTATTTCTTGATGCCTTGACAAATTAAGCAGTGAAAATTCCTTCTGACATATTTCACAAGAGATCATATTTTCTAAACATTTGTGCAATACTTTTGCAGAGACTGTTTTGAAGCGAGCACCACAAGGCTGGCATGCATGAGGATGTGTATGTTGGTATATATGTTGCCTGTATGCAATAATTTGAGTGAACACAATATTGCAATGAGGACATGTTGCTTCACCCACTGTCTCTAAAAGTTTTCCCTGTAAATAAAAATCATTACTTTCTTAGACACAGGCCTATAGTGGTTAAAAGAATAAAAAAAATTATAAATATCATCAAATCCAACAAATACTATCAGAAATTATTCTAAATACATTACAACAATTTTGGTTCACAACATAAAACTCATCAGTCTGGCCAAGCTAAAGATGATATAGAAGATTATATCAAAACATGTTCGTGAACAAATCAACATTAAATTGAGGTAAGATGATTACAGACTCAAAAAAACTTATAGGTAGTCTATTAATTTGAATAGAACCACATCTCATCTGTCACCATTCTTGAAGTATTCTATCCATATAAACGATAAAGAGCAAGGGCGAGGCTTTTGATACAATAACTAAACTAGTGATGTTTTTGTTATTGATTTAACATTTCTCACTGAAAGATAAATTATATTTGAAGAGAAAAATTTTCGCCTAGGACCGAGACTCGAACCCGGCACCCTTGGCTTTCCGGGCCAAGTGCTCTACCAACTGAGCTACCGAGGCGAGTTACGATCTAGACACAATTTTTTCTCTTATATAAGAGTAGATCACTTGGCCCGGAAAGCCAAGGGTCCCGGGTTCGAGTCTTGGTCTAGGCAAAAATTTTTCTCTTCAAATATAACTAAACTAGTGTCAATACTGAATCTCAGATTAATATTGATGAGTTGTATGATGAATTCTTAATTCTGAAGGATTCATGAGCCATTGCAAGCAAAAATGATCAACTGAGTGTTAGTGAACTATGGTTTTCTGTATTAAAAAATGAAGATAAAGGAGTTGGAATAGCAAACTTTTTTTTTTATTTTGGTTAGCTTTTGTTTGAGCATACCTATTTTAAATGGTTTTATAGAAAGAGTATTCTCATATATATGAGCTAGAAGTGGACTGATGTGAGAAGTAGATATATACCTTAGAAAAAGTTGAGCTGTTAATTTCAGTAAATTATGCAACAGTTTCATGAAAAGAGTTTTACGAAGTAAAAAACAAAAAAAAACTATTGAAAGCACAATGGTTTTATAGAAAGAACATGATAATAAAAGTAAAGTAAAGTGATCCCATAACAGGCCCGGAGGCCCTTGGAGTAGTAGGAGGTTAAGGCTCCCACTTTTTCTGGACAGTCGGCCCTTTATGTCAGCTGGGTTGTCAGCCCTGCATGACGGCCGCCTTTGCCCCCAGAACAAGCGTCTGGTACTCATTTCAGTTAGAGGCTGAGTCGATCCCAGGGCCATAGTGTTCCCAGAGGGTTTGGGTCAGTTTAAAAATCCTGACCCCAACGGGACTTGAACCCTCGACCCTCCGGCTTGTAGCTCAGTGCCTTAACCACTACGCTACGGCGTGCCCCAAAGTTGTAAATATAAAAACTGCATGTCACACAATGCACGTACCATAATACACTGCTCAAAACAATTAGAGGAACACTTGTAATAAATTGAATAAGTAATTGTTTTTTAAAGCTGTGATGCTGAAAGTTGGACAATATGTAAATTGAATTATTAATTTTATCATTGGATACAAATTTTAAAGATACATGGCCTAAATACAGAGAAATTACCTCAAATAACAAATATAGAGAACTTTTTTATTTTGGAAGGCACTGGCCACTTCTAATTGGTAAGCTTCCTGATGTTGCTATAGTGACGAATGTTGATTATTGCCTTGTTTATTGAAGTCTCTGACAAAATGAGGCATTTAAATGAGTTTGAAGTGTATCATGCTCTACATCTTTTACGACAAGGTCAATCTCTGCGACAAGTGGCTAGAGAGCTTGGGGTTTCTCCTTCCGTGGTGTCCAGGTTACGCAACAGGCACAGAGAGACAGGTCAGTATTGTAGAAGACGTGGCCAGGGCCGTAAATTTAAAACAAGCCCCCAGAATGACAGATACGTTGTTCTTTCTGCTTTTCGACAGCATACAAAAACTGCAAAAGACCTGCAGAATGACCTTCATATGACTTCCGGAATCCAGGTTTCAGACCAAACCATAAGGAACAGATTAAGGAAAGAGAATATTCGTCCAAAAAGGCCCGTTAAAAAACCACACTTAACAAATAGGCATAAGGCAGCAAGACATACGTATGCTGAAAACCATGGTGATTGGAACCTGAACCAGTGGGAGTCTGTGCTCTTCTCGGACGAATCCAGGTATCGTCTTACCCGTTGTGATGGTCGATTGAGGGTGTGGGGATGGACAGGAGAAAGCTTTTCTGCAGAGGCTGTACAGGAAATTGATAGATTCGGAGGAGGTTCCATAATGGTGTGGGCCGGAGTTATGTACAACAATCGTACGGACCTTGTACTTGTTCCCCAGCGACTGAATGCTGTCCGGTATATCGAGCACGTTCTAGAATAGCATGCATGCTAACTGCACGCACTGTTTTAAACTGTTAATATGACCTTTGTGTTCACATTAACTATTTCCCACTTATATAACTTTTATGTACAGACTTGAAAGTATATTAGTGCCTGAGTAACAAGTTACATTAATTTTATATTTGTATTTATTCTTGCAGCCTCTGACATGTTTTTATATTTATAACCTGGTAAAGATTTCTTAGAAAAATTAATCTGCCTTTTTTTTTGTAGATTAGCTTGTCTATCGATTTGAATATATTTGTAAATTTATTCATCTTTAACAACAATGATGCAAAATTCACTACATACAAAGGCCAAAAAAAGTTATTTCTGATTTACGCTATAGTACAGTACCTCAACAGTAAATTTCAGATGATACATATACCAAAACAAAATATTTCAATCGATGATACCCTTACATTATGGAAAGGCAGTATACTATTCACCCAATATCTAAAAGGTAAGTGGTCCCACTACAGGTCTTAGGAGCCCCTTGGGGGTATTAGTAGGTTAATGCTCCCACTTTTTCTAGACAATCGGCTTCTTTACCCCCACAACAAGCATCTGGTACTCATTTCCATTAGAGGCTGAGTCGACTCCTAGGTCACAGTGTCGTCAGAAGGTTTGGTTCAGTTTAAAAATCCTGACCCATCAGAACTTGAACCCTCGATCTTCTGGCTTTGAAGCGTGTTGATTTTTCAAATCCATGCCTCCCGTGAAGTTATTATAGGCACATATCAATCATATTTGAAAAGAAAAATATACGCCTAGACTGGGGTTTGAACCCAGGACCTTTGACTTTCTATGTCAATGCTCTTCCATCTGAGCCACCTAGGCCTCCAATCTAAACGCGTATTTTTCTCTTACACATAGTTAATTCCCTAACCCCAAATGCTACAAGCCGTTGCTACGATTTTTGCAAATGGCGGCTTCTTTGTTAAGAAGACTTTTTATTGGGAATTTAAACATTACTTATAAAGCCAGTAGTGCTTCTTTCAATGTTAATATTATTCGTTTTTAAACACCTTAATGATAATTTGTCCATCATTAAGGTGTTTAAAAACGAATAATATTAACATTGAAAGAAGCACTACTGGCTTTATAAGTAATGTTTAAATTCCCAATAAAAAGTCTTCTTAACAAAGAAGCCGCCATTTGCAAAAATCGTAGCAACGGCTCGTAGCATTTGGGGTTAGGGAATTAACTATGTGTAAGAGAAAAATACACGTTTAGATTGGAGGCCTAGGTGGCTCAGATGGAAGAGCATTGACATAGAAAGTCAAAGGTCCTGGGTTCAAACCCCAGTCTAGGCGTATATTTTTCTTTTCAAATATAATTTGTCCATCATTAAGGTGTTTAAAAACGAATAATATTAACATATCAATCAACTGGTTTCACATTGGAAACCAGAAGGAAGACTAATTGAAATTTAGAGTTGACGAAGAGCTTTTAGCACAACAGAGATCATGTGTAGAAATAAAATTCTCTCAAGGCACACAATCTAAAATAATGTTTCCAGAGTGTTAGAAAGACACATTAGGAGAAGATTACTCCTACAGGAAAGGTCAACCCATAAAAGCAATGTGTTTGTAATAAACATTGAAAAGGAAAAAAAAGAATCCACTTATCGGTGCCCAGAGTGTCAAACTAGTTTATGCTTTGAAGATTTATCACACCAAACTAATTTCTCAAGCCTGTGTTCCAGACTTTTTTTTTTAAGACTCTTCTCTTTGTGTAAATATTTCATTGTGTTGTAGATAGTGGCAGCTCTCTGAATTCTTCAAAGAATTCATAGTGCAATTCACTGTTTCATTTATGTGAGAAATTTGCATATAGGGCCTATTTCAACTGTGGAACAGCAATCCTAAATAAGTCTACACATGCAGAGATGTTAAGTGAGAACATAATAAATTTAATAATTAAATATTACATTAAGGGTACACAATAAATGAATCACAAAATCATTTAAAATACTCAAGATATTTCCACTTAAATGCATTATTGGAATACTCGCAATGAACGGCTGGATTTAAATCCTCGTGAAAACTCCTCCCGCAACAGGGTATGGCCGGCCATTTAACTCAATCGCTTTGAGGGGTTCATTGATACAACAAAAAATATACAACTTTCAGAATATTGATTTGAATTTCATTGTTAACATGTAAGTGATGTTAAGCATTGTATTGAATATAATTTAAATAGCACTTTTCCTTCATTCATATCTTGCGATCATAATTCTTAGTTTGGGGTGGGGGTTTACTTATTCTGACTCTGAACACTTGGTAAACCTGCAAACCTCTGGCACTAAAAATGAATGGTGGATGCTGATTTATAGGTTTTGCTAAGCCAGTACAACGAAATAACTTTTCAGTGTATACATACTAATACAATACCATAATTAACATTTTCCATACCAGGACTATCTGATTCTGTTGTGAATTTATTAAGAAAACATTGAAAAACAACATTACAATTGGCCCATGTACCTTCTGTTACAGTATTATATACTGGGCAAATTGGGCATACTACACAGTATTGTAGCAAAAAATAAAACTATAATAAGAATAATACTTTATTTATTCTGGCAGAGTTAAGGCCATAAAGGCCTCTATTCCACTCAACCAGCCACAAATGACAAATAAATATTTGACAAATATAGATATACACTATACTAATTATAAACAGGTAAAAGATACAATAAATGTAGCAATTGTAAATGTCAGGTACAAACAACAATATGATACGAGATGATAAATAATAATAATAATAATAATAATAATAATAATAATAATAATAATAATAATAATAATAATATGATACATTATACGGGAAACACCAATTAATATATATATCTTACACTGGATAATAATGAAGTCGAGTTTAGAGCAAATATAAATTTAGATTTCTTTTAAAAGATGCCAATGTCCGGCAACCCCTTATTTCTTGTGGTAAGGAATTGAATAACATTAATTATGATTTGAGGGAAGTAGATTATACAGGGAATGATTGGAAAGCATTAGCTCAGGATAGGGATGTATGGAGAGCTTATGTCCATGCGGCCATGAACCTACGGGTTCGATAGTGCCAGTGAGTAAGTAAGTAAGTAAGGAATTCCAGTTGCGAGAAGTGGAGATGGTATATGACATGGAGTGATGTGATGTCCTATGTTGCGGTATATTAAGTAAGAGACTATGTTGTGATCTTGTGTTTAAGTTATGGTTTGAGGATAGATACTGGAAACGGGATGATATTCATGAGATAGACACAAACATGATGAGGTATTCAATTGATTTGGCATTTAAATAAAATGATGATGAGATATGTTTATGAGCTGCAACACATTATTAATTGCCAATTTTACAAAAATGGGATTGGCCAGTTAAGAGGGCTTCCACTGCAAATGACTTCTGCTACTATTTTTCAGAAGAATGTCTTCCTCCTTTGATTATAAATTGGTTATTTTTTTATTTTTATCAGACATTTGAATTCACAATACACAGTAACAAGTATAACAAAAGAAAAATCATAAAATTACATACCTAATTCTTGGCTGTATACGTACATAATGACAGAAATGATTAAAACAGTCAAAAAACATTTCCAAAAATTACTTAGGCTTTCATGACTGGAGTTCGTATTATGACCCTGTAGAAGATTTCTATTGGTTGTGGTCTTGTGGCTTGAAGTTCCCTGACACTTTGCCAGAGACTGCGTCCGGTATCCTCAAGGGTCTCTGGTGAAAATGTCGGAGAACTTCAAGCCTCAAAAACATGACCAACAGTCCGGAAATCTTCTACAAGGTCATAACATTTCCAAAATACTACAAATTTAGCATGAATGAGTTAAGAGCAATACATTTTAACTTGAAAATGGATTAAACAAAGAAACTTTACTGAAAATTTATTTGACCAAAGGGAAAACTGTTGATTAATTTTAATCATACTTCTTCCTTCCAAGTATTAGGCCAAGGCCTGTTACGATCCTATAGAAAATTTTCCCTCCAGCGTTTCATAGGACGGCCCAGTGATCTTCGTCCTCTTGGTATATAATTATAAACAGCTTTGGGGATCCGATTTGAACTCATTCTTTCAAGATGGTGTTTCCAATTTAGTTGGTACTGTTTAATATATTCCAAAATTGGCGTAGTCTTCAATTCTTTTAAGATATCGGTGTTCCTTTTCCGATCCCATCTGGTGTAACCCGCTGTTCTGTGCATGAATCTCATTTCACAAGCCGTTATTCTGCTTTCATGTTGTTTTTTTTAGTGTCCATGCTTCACTACCATAGGTCAACACACTGGTCTAGCCAAAGTGTTATATAAACGTAATCTGGTGTTTTTTTGTACCAGGTATGGTTTCAATAACTTTATTAATAATGTCCTACACTTTTATTATACAACTAGGTAACTTTGTTCAAGGTATAGTCTATGTTTCAGGTCCGGCAGGGATGAGAGATAATATCCAAGAGTAGGTATTAAAAATTGATTAGATCTCTCTAAAATTTTATTCTGGAGACAGATTTTACTTTGTATGGGGTCCTTCCCATGAAATGCCATAATTTTAGTTTTGTTAATTGATATTTTCCATATTAAATTTGGCACCTATTTTTTGTAAATTATTAAATGATCGTTGCAAATCATTTTCGGAAAGTGCCAGAAGAGCTAAATCGTCTGCAAAAAGAATAGCATCGAGTTTGAGGTTCCTATTGATAGGGATATATCCTCGTTGTGTTTTCCTCCATTCATTTATTAATTTATTCATGTATATAATCAAAGCAACCGGTGAAAGTCCACATCCCTGTCTTACTCCAGTGTTGATCTTTTCCCAAGAAGATAATTTGCCATCTTGTTTAACAGAGATTCCTTTTTGATTATAAATTGGTTATTTTTTTTATGTTTATCAGACATTTAAATTCACAATACACAGTAACAAGTATAACAAAAGAAAAATCATAAAAATTACATACCTAATTCTTGGCTGTATAACGACATAATGACAGAAATGATTAAAACAGTCAAAAAACATTTCCAAAAATTGACTTAGTGCTTTCATGACTGAAGTTCGTATTATGACCCTGTAGAAGATTTCTATTGGTTGTGGGTCTTGAGGCATTGAAGTTCCCTGACACTTTGCCAGAGACTGCGTCTGGTATCCTCAAGGGTCCTCTGGTGAAATGTCGGAGAACTTCAAGCCTCAAAAACATGACCAACAGACCGGAAATCTTCTACAAGGTCATAACATTTTCCAAAATACTACAAATTTAGCATGAATGAGTTAAGAGCAATACATTTTAACTTGAAAATGGGTTAAAACAAAGAAACCTTTACTGAAAATTAATTTGACCAAAGGGAAAACTGATGATTAATTTTAATCATACTTAAATGGGATATTGTAAGAAGGGACCTAAATTAGATTTCTTGCAATATTGCAATCTTTGGGAAGTTACACCTTAATTTGCTTCTTTCTGTTCTGGGGTTAATGATCTCCTATTATCTGTCCAACGTAAGAAACACACTTGACCATTTAACTTCCGAATGTTTATTACTTCCCACAGCACGTGTAAGAGTGCAGGCGAACTCAGCTGTTTATTTCAAGCCGATAAATTAATGCACAACTAACTAACTAACTAACTCACTGGCACTATCGAATCTGTAGGTTCTTGGCCACGCAGACATAAGCTCTCCATACATCCCTACCCTGAGCTAATGTTTTCCAATCATTCTCTGTATAATCTACTTCCCTCAAATCATAGTTAATGTTATTCTCCCACCTCATTCTTGGTCTACCAACTGGGCGTTTTCCCTCTGGTCTTCCTACAAGAAGCTTCCATACACATGTTTCATTCCCCATGTATGCCACATGTCCTGCCCATCGCAGTCCACGAGACTTAACTGTTCTTATTATATCTGGCTTCTTATAAAGACCATGTAGTTCATTGGTATGTAGTCTTCTTTCTCCATTCACCTGTCTGTTCATCTCTCATTGGTCCAAAAAATTTTCCTAAGAACTTTATTCTCAAATACTCGTAATCTCCTTTCCTCCCTTAAAGTAAGAGTCCATTTTCACATCCATATAATTTAACTGGTAGAATAATTGTTTTATATATTTTCATTTTTACATTTTTTGAAAGGAGTTGGGATGTCAATAGTCTCTGTAATGCATAATAGCAAGCATTTCCAGAATTGAGCCTATGTTTAATTTCTTTGTGCATCTCATTCCTATTTGTGAGTATAGTTCGTAGGTATTTGAATTCAGCTACTTCCTCAAAATTTCCGTCATTTGTCATTAGCTGTCCATTTCCATTATATAATACATTTCTGTGTATGACCATATATTTAGTTTTATTGATATTTACTTCCAGTCCCAATTTCTTAGTATTACTCAGTAGTGTGTGCGTGTTGGCCTTTAGTATCTCCTTGCTATCGCCCAATAGTACATCATTAGCATAAACTAACAGCAGCTTATTAATACCATTCAGTTTGTAGGCCTTCTTCATTCTCTAAAGATTTGATGACATGCTCTAGTACAAAAATTAAATAGTAAAGGAGATAGTGCATCTCCTTGCTTCAACCCATTCTGGATTTCAAAAGTATCTGAAAACTGTTTTCCTACACGCACCCTACTCTTTGTGCCATTTAGACACATTCGTCTAATGATGGTTTTTATTATTGATATTACATTTCTCACTGAAAGATAAATTATATTTGAAGAGAAAAATTTTCGCTTAGACCGAGAATCGAACCCGGGACCCTTGGCCAACTGAGCTATCTCGGTACCGTTGGTATAGCAACTTGGCCCCGAAAGCCAAGGGTCCTGGGTTCGAGTCTCGGTCTAGGCGAAAATTTTTCTCTTCAAATATAACATTCGTACAAGTCTAACTAACTTTTTAGGAATTCTGAACTCCAGTAGGATACTATATAACTTCTCCCTCTTAATTGAATCATATGCTTTTGTTGAATTCTACATATAGTTTGATGTACAGTACCATTATTATGTCCATTTCTTTTCTAAAATCTGTCTTATACTAAAAATCTGATCTGTTGTAGACCTGTTTTCTTCTAAATCCACATTGATGATGTCCTAGAATGTCATCAATATAGGGAGTAAGTCTTGCTTACTAATATATTTTGTTAGAATTTTGTACAAAGTTGAAAGTAATGAGATGCCTCTGTAGTTGTTGCAAATCAGTTTTATCTCCCTTTCTTATAAATTGTACGATAATTGATTCCTTCCATTCATCTGGAAGAGCTTCCTTTTCCCAAATGATATTCAAGCAACCAGTGTATCGGTGTCCATCAATTTTTCTCCCCCTGATTTTATCAGTTCTCGCTGGGATCTCATCTGAATCTGATGCTTTATACATCTTCAATTTTTTCAATCGCCATTTCAAACCTCTAATGCACTTGGTTCTGTGACTAGCATTTCTGCTGTCTGTAATTATCCTCCTGAATATCCTGTTCTGTATGTACAATTAATAGCTGATTAAAGTAACCTTCCCATCTATTTAATATACACCTGGAATCTGCAATCATATCCCCCATTTTCATTTGGAATTATGTTTGTTCACTAGCCTGAAACCCTTTCTTCTCTATCCCTAATTCCCCTGATATATATTCTGTAATGTTCCTATTTTTGGCATTCATTTCAAGATCATTAACCTGTCTCTCTAAATATTCCCTCTTTTTACTCTTTAGTAACTTGGTGGTTTTCCCATCTTATACTACTCAAATGCACAATTGTTTTAATTTTTAATGTTGCAGGTTGTATTAACACATACAATGGTATGTTGAAAACTAATTAAAATATAATTGTTAATATTAAACGAATTAATTAAAATCAAACATTTAAATTAAAATACTGTACTTATAGTAATAAAATAAAAAACCTATGCACCTTGTAATGAACTGTACACCTTCACAAAATTGTCCACCACTCTTAAAACAGGTTAGGCCTTTTCCTCTCTTTTGTTGGGTGTTCTGATATTACCAGTTTCTTTTAATTCCCTGTGAACATGTACAACACTACTCTCCGAACACACCAGTGTATTCTGCAGTTAATTTAACTATATCATTCACTACGGTGCCAGGATTTATGCTCCATAAACTTACTAAATACATTTATCACATTTTTCAAACCACTCTTTAACAATTTCTCTTTGTGCTTCTAATAATTTTTGATCACACATTTTATCATCGAGTTAAGTTAACATAAACTAACCAACAGCCGCCATATTGTAAATGACATTCAACTTCCTCTCAAGAATCCATTCAATTTCAACTAATGTGAATTTTTAGTTAGTCTCCGACCTTCGAAGAAATATGTAGATAGGTATATAAGTATTCTGATTAACTGTAGTTAACATAAATAGCTTTAAATATGGAATTATATTAATTGAGTACATGATCTATTTTTTTCGCTTCTGCTGAACTATGCTTTGGTCATGAACGAATTCGCAGTAACTGCAGCAGTCATGTGCTTAGTGGACTTGCCCGCTTATTTTATTTTCTTTCTTAGGCTGGACGAAAAAAAAATCCTGAGGGTTTTGTCAAGAATATGATTTTCATATCTTAAGATTGTGATATCCCACACATCTTGGTGATACCAAGGACTTCCCTTATAAAGGAAGATGTGTTCTCCAAATTTACCTCAATTGAATAATTCCACTGATTTTAATTCAAATTGTATTCAGAAACCTCAGATTCAGAAGTCTGATCCAATACCAGAGATTACCAGGCAATTGGAATGACTTTTTTTAATATAATGGTTCATTAAAAAGAAATATAAAACTTTACATACCCTGAGCAATATTGTTGATGATCATCCAAAACTTCTCCTGATGGCAGTTTTCTTACCACAAGTAGAACAAGGTTGACTCACTATTGTGAAAGAACCATGTGTTTTGAACAAGTAACTGGTGTCTCAGAAATTCTTTCTTACATATTTGGCACCTATATGCAGGATTAGGTTTTTTTATGCAACGAGAGAAGAGGCAAGAGTTGTCTTTGATGAAATATCGCCTTTCACAAGTATCACATTTCCATTCACCTATCACAATAAATATTCCATATAACTACTATATTTTACAACTTTTACTGAGTGAATAAAAAAGAAATAAAATTAATAATAAAATGCAGATATTAGAAATAAACTGAACACAACATAAATTTACAAAAAGATTTGAAATGTAAAAGAATAAGACCATTCTAATATTTAAAATCAATGTTGGGAAGTAAACATTATGAGGTAATATTAATTTAAATATATAGTCAGAGTAATATTTAAAATCTCACCTCACAAATATCATGCTTTCTAATGAGACCGTTTCAATGGAATCCCATCCATCATCAGTTCAAATCTCCGACTGATGAAATCCTGCCACCAACATCTTTCGAGCTAAACCATCTGTGGTTTGAGTTTAACACTGTGAGATTAGATTTTGTTCGTTAGGAATATCAAAATTCATCGAGCTAATCCCTATTCTTCTCCCTAACAGTTCATTCCAAAGGCTTAATCCAATTGTTTTTGAAAGTTGTTTCTCTTCCAATTCTGTGATTTTCAAGTAAACTATGTGCTGCAAATTGCTGATTTGTCAATTTTCACTCACTCACTAGCTCTATCGAACCCATAGGTTCATGGCCATGTGGAACTAAGCTCTCCATACATCCCTATCCTGAGCTAATGTTTTTCCAATCATCCCCTGTATAATCTACTTCCCTCAAATCATGGATAATGTTATTCTCCATCTTATTCTTGATCACCAACTCTAGGACCCCGCTATTATATAAAGTACTAACATTCCATTTCCTACGAACAAGTCCCTGTGATTGAGCCTTTGGCATGGATTCCCTGGAGTAGTCCCTGCCTGGAGAACCGAATGGGGGTATTTTACCTCTGGAAAATTTTACCCCAGTGAAACCCATGTCCATGTTTCTTGACAGTTGTACTTTCACAGTGAAAAATCATCACTCTTTCGACCAAGGTACTTTTTTTCGTCTGGCTTATCGCCTTTGACCTGTCTGACATGGGTAACCCTTTCAGCAGCAATGCTACCACCGGCATATCTTAGGGATCATTTAAGCACGCAAGCCACACTTCACCACGACACATGTAAAGATACCATGGAGGGTTTGTCAATTTTACCATTTTTAATATTTCTAAAATGTTCTTTAGTATGAGTTGCTAAACTCCTTTTGGTTTTTCCTATATAACTTTACAACAATCATTACAACTTACTTGATAAATTCCCAATTTCTTAGATCGATGAATTTTGATATTCCTAATGAACAAATTCTAATGTCAAAGTTTTACAAACTCGACCATAGACGGCAGCTCAGAGAGTGTTGGCGGCAGAAGGTATTCATCAGTTGGAGATCTGACTGATAATGGAAAGGATTACTTTGAAATTGGTATCATGAAAAGCACGAGATTTGTGAGGTGAAATTTTTAAAAATTACTCTGACCATATTTTAAATGAATAAGACTATATTAAATTAATGTTGGAAGTAAACATTATGAGAATTTTTTTTTAAATACAATAGGAAGTCTGTAATCGCTGACGATGGGGCTAAAGAAACCTTGAAACAAATGTTCGACAAAAACAACTATAAGGGGTAAGAATGAACAGACCAAAATGTTTTATTAATTATTATGAGGTATAATCATTTAAATTCATCGGAGAATACTTTTTTTGAAAATCCACCTCATAATTTTTGTGCTTTTCACAAAACCATGGTTTCAAGCATATCACACCCCATCCTCGTCTGACTGAGGATGGGTGTGATTAAGCTTGAAATTGCAGTTTCAAGAAAAGGCACGAAATTTATGAGGAGAAATTTCAAAAATGTTCTCCAATTAATTTAAATGAATAAGAACTATATTTACCCAAATTTTGAAAACTTTTTTTTAAATCTGAAATTCAAAAATCTTGATTCACCTTAAATTTGCCAACTATAATATATCTCACATTAAGATCCTAATGTAAACAAGAGACATTATTATTATTATTAT
This sequence comes from Diploptera punctata, assembly GCA_030220185.1. Lineage (NCBI taxonomy): Eukaryota > Metazoa > Arthropoda > Insecta > Blattodea > Blaberidae > Diploptera > Diploptera punctata. The sequence continues at coordinate 31,343 of JASPKZ010003156.1, read as the reverse complement.
CATAATTATTTCTATTGTTTCATTCTATTAGATTTTGTCACCGTGTATTTGGCAATTTTTACAAACAAATACCGTACATGGATTGTATTTGATAAAAAATGTATGCCTGAACTAGGATTTGAACCTGAGGTCTCTGGTTTGTACACCAGTCCTCTGCCACTGAGCTATTCAGGGATCACAATTTAAATGCAATTTTTTTCTTTTTCTTGTACAAATCCCACTTACAAAGACAATAACTTTCATTCCATAAGCCATCTGGCAGCTTTTTTATCAAGAAGCTTTAATGGGAATTAACACTACCTTATAGCCAGTAAAGCCTTATTTTCAATGTTATTATTTTAAATTTATAACTTCTCATTGAATGACAAATTATATTTTGAAGAAAAAAATTTATTCATAGTTAAATATGGGAAATAACATTATTGAGGTTCTTAATTCATAAATTAATTGAGTCATTTTTTACATCTTACCTCATATTTTATGTTTTTTTAAACACAGGAACTTTTCAAAAGGACCAAATCCCTTTCATTTTCATATGTCGTTGAAAAAGAAAGGGATGTGTCCTTTTGAAAACTGCAGTTCCCGGTGTTTAAAAAAACATAAAATATGGAGGTAAGATGTAAAAACCTTCCATGGTATCTTTCCCTTGTCGTGGTAGAGTAGCTTGCGTGCTCGCTAAATGATCCACGAGAGCTATTCCGGCGGTAGCATTGCTGCCGATAGGGTTACCCATGCCAGACTGGTTGAAGGTGATAAGCCAGATGAAAAAAGTACCTTGGTCAAAAGAGTGATGATCTTTCACCATAAAAATATAAACCGTCAAGGAAAATTGGACATGGATTCAACTGGGGTAAAATTTTCTGGAAGTCAAATAGGTCCCCCATTCGGTTCTCTGGGCGGGGACTACTTCAGGGAACCCATGCCAAAGGCTCAAACATAGGGACATGTTTCTAGGAACATGGAATATTAGGACTTTATACAATAGCGGGGCCACTAGAGATTATAACACGGGAATTAGATAAATAGCCCTTGGATATAGTCGCTTTACAGGAAGTTAGATGGCCAGGAGAAGGTAGTCAGGATTCAGGAAGCTTTGCATTATACTACGGGGGTGCAGAAAGACCTGCATTTGGAACGGGTTTTTTAGTCAGAAGGAGGATCCAATCCGCTATCCGAGATATTAAGTTTGTTAGTGATATGATATCATACATAATTCTAAAGGGTAAACGACATGATTTTATAATTGTAAATGTACATGCCCCCACAGATGATAAAGATGACAAGATCAAGGATGAGTTCTATGAAGAATTAGAATGCTTATTTGATAACCTTTCCTGATATCATATGAAAATTTGTCTTAGGAGATTTTAAAGCAAAAAGTGGGGTGGGAAGATATATTTAAACCAATAATAGGCAAATTCAGTCTTCATGAAGATAGTAACGACAACGGGGTTAGATTAGTCACCTTTGCCACATCAAAGAATCTCATTGTTAAGAGCACAACATTTCAGCATAAGGATATTCATAAATACGTCCCCAGATAGAGAGAAACTCGGAATCAGATAGATCATGTATTAGTGGATAAACGCTGGCACAGTAGCATCATCGATGTTAGATCAGCAGAGGGACAGACTGCAATTCAGATCATCATCTGGTCAGAGTGAAAATCAGAGAACAGCTATCGCTTATGAGAGGAACAAATGCTTAAGATGATTCTGTAAAATTTGAATTAAAAAACTTGAAAAATGATGAAATGTGGCAAGAATACCAAATCAAAATTGCTAATAGATTTGAAGTACTGGAATCTTCAGATGACAATGTGGCAAACGAAGAAGAAAACTGATATAAATAGGGAATGGGAGACTATAAGAGATTACTATTAAATTGGTCAGCATCAGAAACCATTGGTTGTTTAAAAAAGAGGCAAAACAAGAAATGGTTTGATGAGGAATGTGCCGACATTGTAAAGAAAAAGAAAGCTAGCAAAAATGAAATGGTTACACGAGCCAAATGAGGTAAATTTAGAGCAATTGGGTAGTATTAGAAACGGAAACCACCAAGTTAGTAAAGAGTAAAAAGAAGGAATATTTGAGAGAGAAGATTAATGATCTTGAAATGAATGCAAAAATAGGAACATTAGAGAATCATATCAGGGAATTAGTATAGAGAAGAAAGGGTTTCAGGCTAGAACAAACATAATTCGGAATGAAAATGGTGGATATGATTGCAGATTCCAGGAGCATATTAAATAGATGGAAAAGTTACTTTAATCAGCTATTAAATGTACATACAGAACAGGACATTGAGGAGGATAATTTACAGACAGCAGAAATGCTAGTCGCAGAACGAAGTGCATTAGAGGTTGAAATGGCGATTGAAAAATTAAAGAATGTATAGAGCATCAGGTTCAGATGAGATCCCAGCAGAACTGATAAAATCAGGGGGAGAAAAATTGATGGACAAGATACGCTGGTTGCTTAGTATCATTTGGGAAAAAGGAAGCTATTCCAGATGAATGAAAGGAATCAATTATCGTACCAATTTATAAAAAAGGAGATAAAACTGATTGCAACAACTACAGGGGCATCTCATTACTTTCAACTTCGTACAAAATTCTAACAAATATATTAGTAAGCAGACTTACTCCCTGTATTGATGACATTCTAGGACATCATCAATGTGGATTTAGAAGAAACAGGTCTACAACAGATCAGATTTTTAGTATAAGACAGATTTTAGAAAAGAAATGGGAATATAATGGTACTGTACATCAACTATACGTAGAACTTCAAAAAAGCATATGATTCAATTAAGAGGGAGAAGTTATATAGTATCCTGCTGGAGTTCGGAATTCCTAAAAAGTTAGTTAGACTTATACGAATGGTGTCTAAATGGCACAAAGAGTAAGGTGCATGTAGGCAAACAGTTTTCGGACACTTTTGAAATCCAGATGGGTTTGAAGCATATGGAGATGCACTACCACCTCCTCTACTATTTAATTCTGTACAAGAACATGCCATTAAATCTTTAGAGAATGAGGAAGGCTTACAACTCAATGGTATTAATAAGCTGTTAGTTTTATGCTGAAGATGTAGTATTATTGGCCGATAGCAAGGAGATACTAAAGGACAACACACACACACACACTATTGAGTAACACTAAGGAATTAGGACTGGAAGTAAATATCAAAAAAACTAAATATATGGTCACACGTAGAAATACATTATATAATGGAAATGGACAGCTAATGAAAAATGAGGGAAATTTGAGGAAGTGGCTGAATTCAAATACCTAGGAACAATAACCATAAATAGGAATGAGATGCACAAAGAAATTAAACAGAGGCTCAATTCTGCAAATGCGTGCTATTATGCATTGCAGAGACTCTTGATGTCCCAACTCCTTTCAAAAAACGTTAAGCTGAAAATATATAAAACTATTATTCTACCAGTTATATTATATGGGTGCGAAACATGGACTCTTACTTTAAGGGAGAAAAGGAAATTACAAGTATTTGAGAATAAAGTACTTAGGAAATTTTTTGGACAAAGAGAGATGAATAGACAGGTGAATGGAGAAGACTACATAACAATGAACTACATGGTCTTTATAGGAAGCCAGATATTAAAGAACAGTTAAGTCTCGTAGACTGCGATGGGCAGGACATGTTGCACGTATGGGGAATGAAAGACTTTGTGGAAGTTTCTTGTAGGAAGGCCAGAGGGAAAACGCCAAGTTGATAGACCAAGAATGAGGTGGGAGAATAACATTAACTATGATTGAGGGAAGTAGATTATACAGGGAATGACTGGAAAGCATTAGCTCAGGATAGGAATGTATGGAGAGCTTATGTCTGCATGGCCGTGAACCTATGGGTTCTTAATAATATTTAATTTATTTCAGAATTATCTATGATTTATTTTTTAACTTTGATAGTGCCAGTGAGTAAGCAAGTAAGATGTAAAAATTACTCATTAATTTATGAAGAAAAATGTATGCCTAAATTGACAGTTTGAGAAAAGATATACATTCAGAAGAACAAATTTAGATCTATGAATTTTTGAAATTCCCAGTGAGCAAGATTTGATCTCAAAGTTCATCCGTCAACACTAGGTGGCAGTTTAGAAGATAAAGGTGAAGACAAAAATTCAACAGTCATAATAATGGCTGAAGAAAGGAAAAACATTTCCTGAAACCAGTCCTGTGCTTAGAAGAAGAAGGAGTGTATGAGGTGAGATTATCACAACTCATTTTATTTATAAACTTGAGAGCCTCAATGTTATTTCCCATAATAAATTTTAATGAAACATAATTATTTGCTTGGCTAGAACAGTGACAATAGTGATGTCATAGATTAGTATTGGTAAGTACCTAAATCAAGAAAATATTTAGAAAGCTTATTTAATTGATGTTAATTTATATTCAGGTAAATATAATATTGGATGGACACATTTGAAAAATGGAGATTAATGATTACATGAAACCAAGCAGAAGAGAATCAAGATAAAAGGAAGGATACCAAAGAGTACATAAAGAAACATTTTAAAAAAAATATATATATATATACATATATTATATATATAATATATAATATTAACACATACATACAATATAAAAATACTAAATAAGAAACTAATATAAGTTTGACCTTATAAATAATTTTTAAAAAGTGAAGATAATTAATGAAAATAGATTTCCTTCTGTTAAGTCACACTGGGTCAGTTGGCTTCTGTACCTATAGTGGTAGGCAGATTAACTTGAAGATCAAATCTGGAGAATAAGAAGAAAATTATGAATTTGAAATTCCTGGTATGTAAGATTTGATCTCTGTTTGTCTACCCTACAGAGAAGCCAACTGATACTAATTGCATAACTCAAGTGTCAATCCAATTGAGACTGAAATTTTTCCAGGTGAGATTATTATGAGATACTAGCTAATTATCCAATGTTGCCCAGGTATTTATTTATTTACAATTTAAGATTGTATATAAAATTATATACCTCTTAGGTCTGTCTCCTCAACCATTAAAACATATAGTTACTGTAGGCCTTTTGGAACTACTCCCATCATCAGCAGAAAGTATGTCTGCATCCACGGCTTTGAATGTAAGACTTACAATTCAAAGTAAGTGGATGCAGATGTACTTTCTGCTGATGATGGGAGTAGTTCCGAAAGGCTTTACAATAACTTCATGTTTTAATGGGTTAGGAGACGGACCTAAGAGGTATATAATTTTACATATATAATCTTAAATTGTGACTAACACCTGAGTGGGGTTTTACAATGAATTTTAATAATGTTGATTTATTTATTTATCCCAATCTTCTTGTCAGTTTAATAATCTCGAAAACTATGGATTCCACACCAATCTTGGTAATTTTGGAGATTATATTTTTCACCCCTTCTCACCCGCATAGAGATGGGGGCTGAACTTGAACTTAACGGGCATTGTGAGTGTCATTATTCATCTCAGCAATCTGAAAACTGTGGCTTTGAACAATTATTGGCTCTTTCTGATTATTTTACATGTCACTCCCTCTCACACCCCTAGGGGCAGCAAGGCCAAGCTTGGGCTTAAATGTCACTGGGATTGTCATCAATCCGCTTAGCAAAAAATTTGATCATTTTATTTTCATCCTTTCTCGCTCCCTGAAGGTGCTGATAGTCAAATTTGAGCTTATATTATATCTTGATTATCATAATCAGCTTAGTGACCCCAAAAACTATGGATTTGCACTAATCTTGATCAATCTTGTCATTTTATATTTCATCCTTTATAGGTGTCAAAACTTGGCTTAAATGGCATTGGGACGGTCACCAGTTAGTTTAGTGACTACCAAAACTATGGTTAGGCACTAATCTCATGTCACTTTTGACACTTGAACTATTATAGAAAAATCACTATGATGTTTAATTTAAGATTAAATTAAAATGCTTCATACCTCACCTCATATCCAGTCTTTTACGTAGACCACGGTTTCAAAGCCTTGGTGGCTTCATCTTCCAAGGCTGCCAAGGCTTTGAAACAGCGGTCTATGTAGGAGACTAGATATGAGGTGAGGTGTGAAGCATTTTAAATTTAATCACTTTTGACATTTTTATTTTCACCCCTTTACTCTCCACCTTTTTGGGTCAATCGTGGTTTAAATTATCATTGGTACTATCAATAATCACTTAAACTATCCCAAAACTATGGATTTAACATTAATATCGATCATTTTTCAATTATTATTTTTATATGTTCACCTCCTTTCATCCTTCTACTAGAGGTGATAGGGATCTCTAATCCTCCACAGTATCTTTTCCAGATTGTGAGTTAAATGTATACCAAGTTTGGTTGACATTATTCAGGTCTTCCAGTTTTATATGGAAAAATAATATTTTATATTTCACTCATCTTAAAGCCACTTTTCCAGATTATAATTCATGTATTTACCAAGTTTGGTTGAAACTGCTCCAGGGATTGTGAGAATTATGCTAGTACATACTTGATTAACTTACTGGCACTACGAAACCACAGGTTCATTGCACCGTGGACATAAACTTTCCTTATCCTAAGTTAATGTTTTCCAATTGTGTTATCCCTAAGGTAATTTATGTCTTTTAATCAAAATATTTGGATTAATTAACCATAAATGTATGTATATATTCCTTGTATAATCTACTTCCCTAAACCATGGGTTAATGTTATTCTCCCACCTCATTCTTGGCCTACCTATTGGGTGTTTTCCCTCTGGTTTTCCTACAAGGAATTTTCATGCCCTACCTTTCATTTCCTATTCGGTCACATGTCTTGTCCATCATAGTCTTAACTGTTCTTATTATATCTGATTTCCTATGAAAATTATGTTATTATATCTGATTTCCTGTATGTAGCGCACTGTTTTTCTGTATTCTCCCATTTGCCTGTCTGTTCATCTCTCTTGGGCCCAAAAATTTTCCAAAGAACTTTATTCTCAAATACTCAATCTTTACTCCTCCCTTAAAAGTAGTGTACATGTTTCGCATCCATATTATATAACTGGGAGAATTACAGTTTTATATATTTTTCAGTTTAACATTTTTTTGAGAGAAGTGGGATGACAAGAGTCCCTGTAATGCATAATACATAGCATGCATTTCCAAATTGAGCCTATGCTTAATATCTTTATTCATCTCACATCCTATTTGTAATTATTGTTTCTAGGTATTTAATTCAGCCACTTCTTCATAATTCCCTTATTTGTCAATAACTTACCCATTTCCATTATATAATGTATTTCTAGGTGTGACCCATTGTTTAGATTTATTGATGTTTGCTTCCAGTCCCAATCTCTTAGTGTTACTCAATAGATTGTATACGTTGTCGCTTAGTATATCCTTACTATTGTCTAACAATACTACACCACCATAAACTAACTGCTTATTAATATCAATGAATTGTAGGGCTTCTTCATCCTCTAAAGATTTTATGGTATGCTCTAGTAAAAAAATTGAACACTAAGATACTGGCATATACATACATTGATTTATATATATATATATATATATTATATATATATATATATATAAATATTGCTATAACACGAGACACAACACCCAAAAATCAAAAATTATCGAATGTCACAAAATGAATAAAACATTTATCCCGTCTACATAAAAAAGTTGTACTTCAATGGATTCCGGCCCATTGTGGAGTGACAGGCAATGAAATAGCCGATTTTCTAGCCAAGAAGGGTAGCAAAATTGTTTTCAAACCCAACTTCTGCTCCAGTTTCCTTTCACTCTATCAAAAGAATTATCTCAATAAATAACATCAATAAACTTAGAGAAGAATACACAACACAAAACATCTGGAAAGGAATGGGAAACTCTACAAGCTTATGACATTACTACATTACAAAGAAAATCTGCAGTAGCAACATTCAGACTGCTAATGGGACATGACTGCTTGAATAAACACCTACACAGAATTGGCATAACAGATTCACCTAAATGCCCTTTTTGCAATTTAAATGAAGATATGGAAAGAAACCATCTCCTCCGTTGTCTAGCTTTTGTAGAAGAGACCAGCCTTTCTGCTAAATATTGGAGTGCAAGAGAGCGAATGATTTCATTATCAAGTGCTCGACATTAGATACCAACCAACCATATATATATATATATGTGTGCACACTGAAGCATTTATTTTTCTTTTCATGTCATGTATTATATTGTGGAAAGCAACAGGAAGCTACCACACCTATAATTCCCTAGTAAAGCTGCAAAGCATAGCATGAAAATTCTATGATTGCAGTGAAAGACCTGCCCTTGGGCAGAATTACTATGGAATGGAATATATATGTACATATATAGCAGCTGATTGCCCAGTTGACGATTTTATTATTAATTTAAACACTTCTCATTGAAGGATAAATTATATTTGAATAGAAAAATTTTTGGCCCGGAAAGCCAAGGGTCCCGGGTTCGAGTCTCGGTCTAGAAAAAAAATGTTTTTCTTCAAATATGATTGCCCAGTGTTGCTCGGGTATTTATTTACCCAATCTTCTTGACCTATGCTTAGTGACCCCAAAAACTTTGGATTTGACACTATTCTCGGTCAATTTGGAAATATTTTTACACTTTCTCATCCCCACCACACATATGGGATTTGAATGTGGACTTAAATACATTGGAACTGTCGCTATTCACCTCACGACCCTGAAAATTATGGATTTTGCTAGTCAGGAAGCAGGCGTGCTACCACATGAGCTAGCATGGTAAATAAATAGAATAAATTTTGATACTTTATAAAAGAATCCAGATTAAAATATAATAGGCTCTGGACTCGATAATAAAGTTTTTAGGAACATTTTTTGGACCAAAGAGAGATGAACAGACAGGTGAATGGAGAAAACTTACATAACAGTGAGCTACATGGTCTTTATAGGAAGTCAGATGTAATACGAACAGTTAAGTCTCACAGACTGCAATGGGCAGGACATGTGGCATGAATTGGGAATGAAAGAGGTGCATGGAAGCATCTTGTTGGAAAACCAGAGGGAAAACGCCTAGTTGGTAGACCAAGAACGAGGTGGAGAATATCATTAACCATGATTTGAGGGAAGAGGATTATACAGGGGATGATTGGAAAACGTTAGCTCAGGATAGGGATGTATGGAGAGCTTATGTCCACATAGCCATAAACCTATGGGTTCGATTACTGCCAGTGAATTAGTTAGTAAATCATCAACCTAGGTCGAGTCATAGCCTCTCTAAGCATTCTCCTCCAGAGTCTCTATTCCTGGCGACTGTCCACCAATTTCGAATTTTAAGTCTTTGGATGTCTTCCAAAACTCCTGCCATCCATCTAGCTTTAGGTCTTCCAACGTTTCTTCTTCCATCTGGATGGTCTATCTTATTTTTTTAACAGTTTCACTATTCAATGTTTATATTAATCATTTCATACATCACACCAATGATGGATAAATTATATTTGAAGAGAAAAATATATGCTCAGACTGGGGTTTGAATCCAGGACCTTTCGCTTTCTATGCGGTTGCTCTACCAACCGATCTATGTGAGAAACTCCAATCTAAATGCAAATCTTTCTCTTATATACTGTAGCATTTGGCGCTTGGGAATTAACAGTGTATATAAGAGAAAGATTTGCGTTTAGATTGGAGTTTCTCAGGTAGCTCAGTTGGTAGAGCATTTACATAGAAAGCTAAAGGTCCTGGGTATATCTTTTTCTGCATATATTTTTCTCTTCAAATATAGTTTCACTATTATCCATTCTCTGGATATGTCCTGCCCATCACAATCTAGCTATTTTAATGTCTTCTTCTTCTTCAGGCCTGTTACAATCCTATAGAAAATTTTCCCTCCAGCGTTTCATAGGACGGCCCAGTGATCCTCGTCCTCTTGGTATTTAATTATAAACAGCTTTGGGGATCCGATTTAAACTCATTCTTGCTATTTTAATGTCTGGTGACTTAAATAAATGATATAATTCTTCATTATATCATATTCTCCTCTTTCCTGAATAGGACAATATATTCTTCTTAGAATTCTTCTTTCAAAAACTCCAAGCCGACGCAATGGTGATTTTCAGTCAAGACCCAAGTCTCACTTCCATATGTTAGCACAGGCTTTATTAATGTCTTATATAATCTCATTTTTTGTGTTATTAAAGTGAAATATTTTAAATTAAAATATTTTACCATTCCATAGTAACATTTATTGGCATTTTTAATTCTGTTACTTATTTCTTCTTTAATATCATTAGTGTTAAGGTAGAATATTTTTATCACTCACCTCATATTGTTCTTCTTATTTGATTATAAACTAGTTTCGGAACATAGTTTCTGTTCCATCCTCAGTATCATCACGACCGTTGTTCTGTCGTCTTGAAGAGCTGTCCTTCTCTCCTTCCATTGGCTGACTGAAAAACCTCGAAACCAGGTCATTCTTACCGGGAATTTCAAAGTTCATTAATTTCTTCTTTTCGCTCTTTTGAATGTAGATCTTTTCCCAAAACAGTAAGTTCTTTAGGTTTTTCTATTTGTTTTAATAATTTAGCTTCTTTCTCGATAAGATGTTTTCAGACCATGCATGGGCAGCCACTGCAGATTTTTCTACTTCCCCTTTCTTGACATTCCTGAGATGTTTCTTTCACTCTAGTTTTCAAATTTCTTTTAGTTTTCCTATGTAGAATTTCTCACATTCTTCACATTTAATTTGATAAATCCCTGATTTGTTTTCTTCTTTAATTTTCTCATTCTTATTAGGTCTAATCAGTCTACTGATGCTGTAGTCATTTCTGGGTGCTAACCTTATGTTGAAATCTTATAAAAAAATTTTAAACTTGTGGTGTTTTAATGGATGATATGTGAATTTTCTAAATTTTACATTATCTTTCTTTTACTTTTTAGAAGAGTGCGTTTGATTAATAATAATTTTTGTCTTTTGACACTTGTTTTATTTTTTTGAGTATCATTTTTATTGCAAAACCATTTTTTCGTGGCTAACGTTGATTATGTGTTCTTTTTCTTTTTCATAATTTTCTTTGTTCATTGGTATGTTACTAATCTATGTGTCAAACAATTGAAAACTGCTTCTTTGTGAGCTATGTGATTGAAACCTAAAGCTTTATGTAGTTATCTATAGTGTCTTCTTTCTGTAAATTCCAAATTTTCTATCTTATTTTCTTCGTTCCTTTTTAAGTGTGAGATCTAAAAATGGTATTTCTCCATTGATTTCCTTTTCCATAGTGAACTTTATTAGTTTGACTTTGCATGTTCAATAATTTTAATGCATCATCTATCTGTTTATGATTAACTATTGCAATTATGTCATCCACATAATTGCAATAGTTAATCATAAACAGATAGATGATGCATTAAAATTATTGAACATTCAAAGTCAATTATATTATTTTTGGTCTGGACATCTTACCTCAATATTAATGTTGATTTGTTCTTGGACATGTTTCAAAACAATTGTTTTATCGTCAGCTTTCCCAGACTGGTTTTATTTATGTTGCATTATGTTGCACACCACCTGGATGTCTATGTCAGCTCCATCCTGTGGTTGGCCAAAGAACCTCCAAACAAGGTCACCCTCCATCGGAATATCAAAATTCACAACTCTGTTTCTGTTCTTCTGAATATAAATTTTTTCCCAAATAGTCAGCTCTTTTGTATTTTCTAACTGTTTTAATAATTTAGTGTCTGAATTTATATTATGTTTTTCAGACCAAACATGAGCAGCAACTGCAGATTTTTCAATTTCAGCATTTTTAATATTTCTTATGTGTTCTTATATAAAAACAAAAAATGATAAACAGAAGTAATCTTGAAAAAGAAGAACCACCTATGAAAAAATATACGAAATTCACATATCACCCTTGGGTACATAATAAATTTCAAAATATATTTGAGAAGTTTAATATTAAATTAGCACCAAAAAATAACTACAGTTTAAATAAACTAATAAAAACCAACAAAAATGAAAAAACTGATAAAAATAAAAAGTCAGGAATATATCAAATTGAATGCATAGGTTGTGAAAAGATATATATAGGGAAAACAAAAAGAAACCTAAAAATTAGAACCAAAGAACACATAAGAAATATTAAAAATGGAGAAATTGAAAAATCTGCAGTTGCTGCTCATGTTTGGTCTGAAAAACATAATATAAATTCAGACACTAAATTATTAAAAACAGTTAGAAAATACAAAGAGCTGACTATTTGGGAAAAAATTTATATTCAGAAGAACAGAAACAGAGTTATGAATTTTGATATTCCGATGGAGGGTGACCTTGTTTGGAGGTTCTTTGGCCAACCACAGGATGGAGCTGACATCGACATCCAGGTGGTGCAACATAATGCAACATAAATAAAACCAGTCTGGGAAAGCTGACGATAAAACAGAATTGTTTTGAAACATGTCCAAGAACAAATCAACATTAATATTGAGGTAAGATGTCCAGACCAAAAATAATATAATTAAAATAACCTCAAAATGTAACTTCCTAAAATTAAATATTATTCAAATTCAAACTATAAAGTTCACTATGGAAAAGGAAATCAATGGAGAAATACCATTTTTAGATCTCAACTTAAAAAGGAACGAAGAAAATAAGATAGAATTTGGAATTTACAGAAAGAAGACACATATAGATAACTACATAAAAGCTTTAGATTTCAATCACATAGCTCACAAAAAAAGCAGTTTTCAATAGTTTGACACATAGATTAGTGAACATACCAATGAACAAAGAAAATTATGAAAAAGAAAAAGAACACATAATCAACGTAGCCACGAAAAATGGTTTTGCAATAAAAATGATACTCAAAAAATAAACAAGTTCAAAAGACAAAAATTTATTAATCAAAGCACTCTTCTACAAGTAAAAGAAGATAATGTAAAATTTAGAAAATTCACATATCATCCATTAAAACACCACAAGTTTTAAAATTTTTTTAAAGATTTCAACATAAGGTTTAGCACCCAGAAATGACTACAGCATCAGTAGACTGATTAGACCTAATAAGAATGAGAAAATTAAAGAAGAAAACAAATCAGGGATTTATCAAATTAAATGTGAAGAATGTGAGAAATTCTACATAGGAAAAACTAAAAGAAATTTGAAAACTAGAGTGAAAAGAACATCTCAGGAATGTCAAGAAAGGGGAAGTATAGAAAAATCTGCAGTGGCTGCCCATGCATGGTCTGAAAAACATCTTATCGAGAAAGAAGCTAAATTATTAAAACAAATAGAAAACCTAAAGAACTTACTGGTAGTAAAAGTTATAGACCACGGCCACATAGCCCGGAATCTTTTACTACCATGATTACCGGCCGTGAAAGTCTGCATTCCACTACTAAAGAACTTACTGTTTGGGAAAAGATCTACATTCAAAAGAGCGAAAAGAAGAAATTAATGAACTTTGAAATTCCCGGTGAGAATGACCTGGTTTCGAGGTTTTTCAGTCAGCCAATGGAAGGAGAGAAGGACAGCTCTTCAAGACGACAGAACAACGGTCGTGACGATACTGAGGATGGAACAGAAACTATGTTCCGAAACTAGTTTATAATCAAATAAGAAGACAATATGAGGTGAGTGATAAAAATATTCTACCTTAATGAATATACCTCATAGTGAGAATTCCTAAAATAAGTAATCATTAATGTTGTTAATTTGGCTTTCCAGATATACAAAACTTCTAACTTTCTCAAATTTAAAATTCTCTATTTGTGTTTGTTGTTCCTTGTTAGTAAATAGTGTGTAAGTAATATAACATAGATTAAGAGATAAAATGTGTAATTAAATTATTTTTAGTCTGATCATCTTACCTAAATATTAATGTTGATTTGTTCTTGAACATGTTTCGATTATCTCAATCATCAACAGCATCTTGCCCAGACCTTAAGCTGATTAACTCTATTCCTATTTTTCATTATTATATTAGTTATCTTCTCATTTATAAATTATTATTCCTCCCTGCCATCCCCTCTTTACGAAAAAAGGGGGGTAAGTTCTAAGATAATAAACTGAAAATGATAACAAATCTATTCTCAGTTTTTGATCCATCAACAAGAGTTTATGGTTAGATTTATGTTGCACATCTTTGATGTCGATGTCAGCTCCATCCAGTGGTTGGCCAAAGAACCTCCAAAAAAGGTCAAGTTCCATCGGTATTTCAAAATTCATAACCCTGTTTTTGTTCTTCTGAATATAGATTTTTTTCCCCCACATAGTCAGCTCTTTTGTATTTTCTAACTGTTTTAATAATTTAGAGAGGTTTAATATTAAATTAGCACCAAAAAATAACTACTGTTTAAATAAACTAATAAAAACCAACAAAAATGAAAAAAACTGATAAAAATAAAACAATCATGAACATTATATTATTTTTGGTCTGGACATCTTACCTCAATATTAATGTTGATTTGTTCTTGGACATGACTGGGAAAGCTGACGATAAAACAGAATTGTTTTGAAACATGTCCAAGAACAAATCAACATTAATATTGAGGTAAGATGTCCAGACCAAAAATAATATAATTAAAATAACCTCAAAATATAACTTCCTAAAATTAAATATTAATCATGAACATATCAAATTGAATGTAAGGGTTGTGAAAAGACATATATATGAAAAACAAAAAGAAATCTAAAAATTATAACCAAAGAACACATAAGAAATATTAAAAATGGGGAAATAGAAAAATCTGCAGTTGCTGCTCATGTTTGGTCTGAAAAACAATATAAATTCGGACACTAAATTATTAAAACAGTTAGAAAATACAAAAGAGCTGACTATTTGGGGAAAAATCTATATTCAGAAGAACAAAAACAGAGTTATAAATTTTGAAATATCAAAGGAGCATGGTCTTGTTTGGAGGTTCTTTGGCCAACCACAGGACGGAGCTGACATCGACATCCAGGGTGTGCAACATAAATCTAACCAGTCTGGGCAAGATGCTGACGACGATTATGATAAAACATGTTTACGAACAAATCAACATTAATATTGAGGTAAGATGATCAGACTAAAAATAATTTAATTAAAATAACCTCAAAATATCACTTCCTAAATTAAAATATTAAAATGTGTAATGTTTAAACAATCATCATGTAGTATGCAGCATGTTGATGAATAAAGGCATTATAAAAAAAAATCATGTATATATAAATTAGGAGTACATAAGTTATTGAATATAAAATAATGTAACTCGCGAATTAAATATTTAATTTCTTTGATTCAATATTATAAATGATTGATAAGCTTACCTGTATGTTTTGCCATGTGTCTCTTAAACAGTTTCTTCAAAAGAAACTTCTTTTGGCAAAAAGGACATGTGAATGAAGCATTCTCTGCAACTGTTGAAGAATCAGCCAAACATAAATGATTCACTAGACTTTCTTTGCGAGCAAATACTGCTAAACATGAAACACAAGTGAACTCTCCTGTGTGTTTACGTAGATGACGATATAAATAATCTGCCTTATGAAATTCTTTATTGCAAATATCACAGTTATACGGAGGCCCAATATCTAGTATTTTAGAATTATCATCTGGCAATAGATTTGGCTCCTCAGGAACGGAATCCAAATCAAAGCTACGAAGCAGTTGAATATCATCCTGCAATGATGATTTCCCTTCACCATCGTCTCGTGTATCTGATTCTTTATTAGGATTTGTATTATTAGATGTACCAAAATTTTGAACGGATACTAATTCCAAAAATGCTGAAGACATATCTTGGTCTACAGTTAATCTTAATTCTGCTGTAGTTTCATCAGATTCTATATCCTCTGGATTAATAATGCAGTTCATATTATTAGATACTTCATTACTTGTGCTAATTAGGTTGTTAACTTCAGTATTATCTTTGGTTTCCGTGTTCACTGGATATTGTTCTGGTAATGAATTACTTATTTCTGAATGTGTCACTTCACTCCTTGTCTCAAATGTGTCAAAAATGCTGTTGTGAATATCAGAACATTTATCTGTTTGAGAATTAATTGTCACAGAATCAACTACTTCTACAATTTTGTTACTTTTTAATTTATCACTTATAATACTGTTTTCTTCTTCATTATCTTCAAGAAGATTTACATGTGCATTTATAATATTAATAATATTTTCACCGTTATTTTGTTGGGCATTAAGAGCTACTGGGGTATCAGGTTTATATTCTGAGAGGATACTCATTGATTCCGATTCTTCAGTTTCTTGTTCTTGCTCTCCTAATGGTCCAAATTGATGACTAGTATTTGAATCTGATAAACTGAGATTATTATTTTCCTGTGAAAAAACACTGTCTTCCATTACTTTATCATTATTTATATTATGAACTGTTTGTGAATTAGAATTCTCCACTTCATCTGATATGCTACTACGAGTTGGATTATCATTGTATGTGTTGCTAGATTGTAACTGTTCTAATATTGCATTCAATGCATCATTCTGTCTGTCCTGTAATTCATTTTCAGGAACAGGATCTGAAAATATTTGACCTGTGTTAGTAACAAATATTGTTTGTGATCTTGATTGTGTGAACTGTGATGGTAACTCTCCTGTTAAGTTTGCAATCACAATACTTGTCATTCCACTCTCATTTGGTTCATGTGTGTCATTAATTTCTTCTTTAAGAGGTTCGTCTATAACTGCAGATTCCTCTTCTTCCATGTTTTCTAATAAACGTGGTCTTTTGATTAATATTTTGTGTTGAACAACTTTGTGTTTTACTAGCAGCTGGAAATGAAAAAATAAACTCAATGTAGAATTTTAAATTACACATAATGAAATATTTAAAAAGAAATATAATAATGAGATATAACTCCAATTAATATGAACAACATTTGAGCAAATAATCACAGGTTGCAGAAAGAAAGTACATAGAAGTGATAAATTAAATTTGAAGAGAAAAATTTTCGCCTAGACCGGGACTCGAACCCGGGACCCTTGACTTTCTGGGCCAAGTGCTCTACCAACTGAGCTACCGAGGCAAGTTACGATCTAGACGCAAATTTTTTCTCTTATATACGTTGTAATTCCCTATCGCCAAATGCTTTTGAAACCATTGCTTCTATCTTTGCAAATGGCAGCTTCTTTGTTAAGAAGACATTTATTGGGAATTAACATTACTTTATAAAGCTAGTAAGGCTTCTAATGATGTTTTTATTATTAATTTAACATTTCTCAATGAAAGATAAATTAAATCTGAAGGAGAAAAAATTGTGCCTAGACTAAAGTAGTAAGGTTAAATTCCAAGTAAATGGCTTCGAAACTAAGGAAACGACATTTGGAATAGATAGAAGCAATGGTTTCAAAGGAATTTGGCGATAGGGAATTACAACGTATATAAGAGAAAAAAAATTTGCATCTAGATCGTAACTCGCCTCGGTAGCTCAGTTGGTAGAGCACTTGGACCGGAAAGCCAAGGGGGGGTTTTTTTTTCCGGGTTCGAGTCCCGGTCTAGGCGAAAATTTTTCTCTTCAAATTTTAATTTATCTTTCATTGAGAAATGTTTTTAAATTAATATAAAAACATCATTAGAAAGCTTGAGAGCTTTATAAAGTAATGTTAAATTCCCAATAAATGTCTTCGTAACTAAGAAGCCGCCATTTGCAAAGATAGAAGCAATGGTTTCAAAAAAGCATTTAAAAGTGAAGTGATCCCACAACAGGCCTCATGAGGCCCTTGGGGTAGTAGGAGGTTAAGGCTCCCACTTTTTCTAGACAATCGGCACTTTATGTCAGCCGGGTTGTCAGCCCTGCGTGACGGCCGCCTTTACCCCAGAACAAGCGTCTGGTACTCATTTCAGTTAGAGGCTGAGTCGACCCCAGGGCCATGGTGCCGCCAGAAGGTTTGGGTCAGTTTAAAAATCCTGACCCCAACGGGACTTGAACCCTCGACCCTCCAGCTTGTAGCTCAGTGCCTTAACCACTACGCTACGGCGTGCCCCCTTCAAAGCATTTGGCGATAGGGAATTACAATGTATATAAGAGAAAAAATTTGCGTCTAGATCGTAACTCGCCTCGGTAGCTCAGTTGGTAGAACACTAGGCCGGAAAGCCAAGGGTCCCGGGTTCGAGTCCCGGTCTAGGCGAAAATTTTCTCTTCAAATTTAATTTATCTTTCATTGAGAAATGTTAAATTAATAATAAAAACAACATAGAAGTGAATTTAGATTTTATTAACTCATTTGATAATCAGCATTGAAGCTGTATAGGTTATATTTACTGTAGCCACTAGAGCCACTTTACTTTGTGATATACAGTGAAACATAATTTAAATGCTTTTCAAGAAACAAAATGTGAACTATGTATTAGTAGGTTTGAGTATTAGATAAGAGTTGATGTTTTTATTATTAATTTAACATTTCTCAATGAAATTTAATTAGATAAGAGATTACAAAAACATATCACATTGATATATGATTTGAGGGAAGCAGATTATACAGGGAATGATTGGAAAGCATTGGCTCAAGATAGGGATGTATGGAGAGCTTATGTCCGCGCGGCCATGAACCTTCGGGTTCGATAGTGCCAGTGAGTAAGTATCATATTGATATTAGGCCTAAGTATTTAGGTTAATTTTTTGATAAAATTATCAATTGTATATATATAAATGTGTGAATTTGATAAATTTAAACTGTATAGCACTGGCCAATATATGGAAGATTCCAGTAACATGAAAGGAGATAAAAAGATGTTATACAAAATATTAGAAGAAAATAAATAAACCTAGGGAAGAAATAACTGAGGTCAAAATGAGGTTTTGATATGGCAAGATGAGGTTTTTAGGAAGGTGGAGACTTTTTTAATAGATTTATTGATTGGTTAATACATAATACAAAATAAAAGGAGTCAAAAGGAGGATAATTTTTTGAAGATGAATTTCATATGTTGGTAACATTTAATTTTAGGAAGTGATATTTTGAGGTTATTTTAATTATATAATATAATTCATATGTTGGATTTGAAATTGGCACTGAGAGATAAGAAAAAAAATGGTACTGGGTATAGACATGATTAAAACAGCAGACAAAACAAAAATATAATGTTTATACAGGATAATATGGGAAATGTGGTAAAAAGCAGAGATACCCAAAGATTGGAAAAGGGGGTTAATATTATCAATACACATAGCAAAAAAAAAACAAGAATGAATGTACGTACAATTATAACGAAATTATAATATAACTAATATGTTACTGAGTCAAAGGCCATGCAAGTCTTCAAAGTCTTCACTAAAATTGCCACCAGCTACAAAACAGACTACAACTCAATCACTCTAATGCAAGATAAGCAAATTATTAAAAGAGTTTATTAAATTAATATTAAGAAGCTAAAGCTGTTACTATGATTGAAATAAGTATATTAAAGTACACTACTAAATTATTGTAATCAAATGGTAAAGAGAAAAATTTATGCCTGAACCGGGAATCGAACCCCGAACCTTCAGCTTTCCGTGCTGATGCTCTAACCATTGAGCTAATCCAGGCTTCCTTCCCATCCAAGCATAAATCCTTCCTTTACCTTACTGTCTTGGTCCCACATTCAAATGCTATGAATCATCATTCACAAATACACAATGAATGGCTTCTACCTGAAGAAGACATGAAGGGACTCCATATAGCTATAGCATTATTTATTAAATTAATATTAAGAAGCTAAAGCTGTTACTATGATTGAAATAAGTATATTAAAGTACACTACTAAATTATTGTAATCAAATGGTAAAGAGAAAAATTTATGCCTGAACCGGAATCGAACCCCGAACCTTCAGCTTTCCGTGCTGATGCTCTAACCATTGAGCTAATCTAGGCTTCCTTCCCATCCAAGCATAAATCCTTCCTTTACCTTACTGTCTTGGTCCCACATTCAAATGCTATGAATCATCATTCACAAATACACAATGAATGGCTTCTACCTGAAGAAGACATGAAGGGACTCCATATAGCTATAGCATTATTTATTAAATTAATATTAAGAAGCTAAAGCTGTTACTATGATTGAAATAAGTATATTAAAGTACACTACTAAATTATTGTAATCAAATGGTAAAGAGAAAAATTTATGCCTGAACCGGGAATCGAACCCCGAACCTTCAGCTTTCCGTGCTGATGCTCTAACCATTGAGCTAATCCAGGCTTCCTTCCCATCCAAGCATAAATCCTTCCTTTACCTTACTGTCTTTTTCTCTTTACCATTTGATTACAATATTAAAAGAGTACTAAAACAATCTGGAATTCCATTTACACCAAAATCCCATGACACCTCAATACCAACATTTTCATCTCCAACGTACCCCACAGATTGTTCCTACTTCGATGGCCTAATTACATAATCACACAATTTCTCACTACCAATTTAAATCTTACCTACACTCAAAAGAAATAAAATTATATAACATAATATTGGAAGCAACACTTTTAAAATTCATATTAAAGCACCGTTGAGGTTATGTAATAAGATATTAAATGTAAAATTAGTATCTGGTAAGTCAGTCGTCCTCAACTATATTATTACACTTCATCAAGTAATTCCAATATGGAGGCCTTTCAAAATCAATGTTTCATCTTCTGCATTTTAACTGGTAATACAAAAAATGAAACATTGATTTTGAAAGGCCTCCATATTGGAATCACTTGATGTGAAGTATAATAATTTATATCTCAAGAGAAAAATTCTCGCCCAGACCGAGACTGATAAAAATAAAAAATCATGAATACATCAAATTGAATGTACTACTTTATAAAGCCAGTAGGGCTTCAATTGAGGTTTTTATTATTAATTTAACACTTCACACTGAAGCATAAATTATATTTGAAGAGAAAAATTCTTGCACAGACCAAGACTCGAACCCGGGACCTTTGGCTTTTTAGGCCAATGTTCTACCATCTGAGCTATCGGGACAAGTTTCAATCTAGACGCAATTTTTTCTTTTTATATACGTTGTAATTCCCAGCACCAAATAGCTCAGATGGTAGAGCATTGGCCTAGAAAGCCAAAGGTACCAGGTTCAAAGTCTTGGTCTGGGCGAGAATTTTTCTCTTTAAATATAATTTATCCTTCAGTGAGAAGTGTTAAATTAATAATAAAAACATCAATTGAAGCCCTACTGGCTTTATAAAGTAGTATCTAAATTCGCGATAAATGTCTTCTTAACTAAGAAGTCGCCATTTGCAAAGATAGAAGCAAAGGCTTCACAGTATTTGGTGCTGGGAATTACAATGTATATAAGAGAAAAATTTGCATCTAGATCGGAACTCGCCCCGATAGCTCAGATGGTAGAGCATTTGCCTAGAAAGCCAAAGGTCCCAGGTTCGAGTCTCAGTGTGGGCGAGAATTTTTCTCTTCAACTATAATTTATCCATCAGTGAGAAGTGTTAAATTAATGATAAAAATATAATAATTTAGTTGAGGACGACTGACTTACCGGGTACCAATTTTACATTTAATATCTTATAATAGTGGAAGTCCAATTATAAAGAATAACTCTGAATCTGTAAACATACCAGAACTTTATGTACCTAGAATACTTTTGGGAGATTGTTTTTCAGAGAGTCTTCCTTTCATGGTCATCTAGCATCTCACTTGATTTGATGGTTGGCAATCCTGAAGGCCCAATCTACTTACCTTTGTTGGCTGACCAATGAATTCAAATACTTTTTCCCAGGAATTTCAAAATTTGTAATTTTGTCCTTGTATTTCTGGATGTAGATCATCTCCAAGACTGTGAGTTCTTTGGATTCACTGTTCCAATAATTTTGCCTTTATTTCAACTCTCTGCCTTTCTGACTAAGCATGACCTATTTGAGATTTACTAGAAAAATCTGCAACAGCTGTTCACACTTGATCAGAAAGACAAAGAATAATTGAAGTAAAGGCAAAATTAATGAAACAGATAAACCCGAAGAATTCACAATCTGGGGAGAAGATCTAAATCCAGAAACATGACGACAAAATTAAAATTTGATTTGAAAGTTCATTGGTCAAACAACAGAGAGAAGAAGAAGATTGGGCCTTCAGGATTCTTAACTGTTAAATCAACAATGTCAGTTAACAATCAAGGAAAGACTCTTTGAAACCGGTCCTGGATATATACAAAATGCATGAAGTGAAGTGTAAAATCTGATTAATTAATGATTATTAAATAAAACTTCATAGTGTTACTTTCTAAAAATATAAATTTATTTATATATTAAATTTGGAAATTTTTAACATTATGAGGTTCAATTAATGATAATTAAATGAATCGTGATTTTTTCTTACCTCATACATCTATGTTATCTAATTTATCATCTGCATTTGAAACTTTCAAAAATTTTAGGGTACATTTGGCTGGAAAATCTTTTGAATAATGGTTTCGAAAAAATAAATTTCGTAATAGGCAAGAAGATAAAAACTCAAAAGAAAAAATTCAATAACCTTATTCACAAAAAAGAGGCTTCTCAAAAAATTACCAACCTCAAAATTGGAAAAGAGTAAACAAAATCCAAAGATCAGAATCACAAGATAACACCAATGTATTGTTCAAAAGAGGTGTTAACCAAAGAAGAAACCAAATTACTTAACAATGGTTTAAAAACATGCATAAACTTTTCTAATAATGTTGAAGATTATGTCGCAGATGTGGAAATAGCGATTTCGGAACTAAAAAATGAAGATAAAACTATAATCAGGAAAGAATGTGAAAAAGTGTTAGTAGATATGAAAAGCAATTCAAAAAATAAAGTCACATTGAAAAATATGAAAATTTTGAAGGGTATTAAAGATAGAAATGTTACAATTGCAAAAGCAGATAAAGGGAACAAAATTGTCATTTTAGATCAAGAGGATTACGTAGATAGAATGAACCATCTGTTAGACTCCAAAGAATATGAAGAAATTAAATCTAACCCTCTCCCAAAAACAATCAGAACTGTGGGAAACACATTAAACATATAAAACATACAATGAAAGAACAAAAAACAATAACAAATTAAAAGTTTCAAACCCTTCTAATCCAAAATTATATGGTTTACCTAAGGTCCACAAGGATGGTAAAAAGATGAGGCCGATTGTCAATAGTATTGGCTCCCCATGTTACAATTTAGCTAAGTGGCTGGCCAAAAAGTTTAATGAACTACCACAATTTGAAAATAAGACCATTGAAAATTCAATTAAACTGGTTGAAAAATTGAATAACATCACTTTGGCTCAGAATGATAGACTTGTTTCTTTTGATGTGATCTCTTTGTTTCCTAGCATTCCTGTTAACAAATTGCTCGCATTTTTGAGAAAATGGTTATATTCACAAAAATTAAAGGCAGAAATCATAGAAGAGTATCTAATACTAACTAAAATTTGTATCGATAATAACTTTTTCACATTCAATGGAAAATTTTACAGACAAATTTCAGGATTGGCAATGGGAAATCCACTTTCTCCATTTTTAGCCAATTTATTTATGGGTATCTTGAATCACATATCACCAATGCTTATCCTTTGATTTTCAAGTGTTGGCATAGATATGTAGATGATATTATCGCTGTGATTGATAAAAAATACATTCAAGATGCATTGAAATTGCTTAATCTTCAGGATGAGTCAGTGAAATTCACTATTGAAATGGAACAAAATAACAAGATTCCTTTTTTAGACTTATACTTAATAAGAAATGAACAACAGCAAAAAATTGAATTTAACATTTACAGAAAAGACACGCATACTGACAACTACATAAAATCTTCAGGTTTTAATCATTTGACACATAAACAATGCAATTTTCAATAGTCTATTACACAGATTGTTAAATATTCCACTTAATGTAGAAGATTTTGACAAGGAATATAATCATATTGTTCATGTTGCTAAAATAAATGGTTTCGATGAAAGACATTATAAAGAATAAATTAAAGAAATTCAAACAACAAAAAGGTTACAAGAATACACCACCTTACATCATGGTCCCAAGAAAGATGTAAAATTCAAGAAATTCACTTACCATCCTGAAGTTCATAATAAGTTTCAAAAAATTTTCAGAAATTTTAATATAACATTAGCTCCAATTAACAAATTCAGCCTGGGTAATCTGCTGTTAACTAATAATAAATGTAATACCCCAGACAACAAAAAAATCTGGGATTTATCAAATTGATTGCAAAGATTGCAACAAGATATATATAGGAAAAACAAAAAGGAACTTGGAAACTCGTAAAAAAGAGCACTTCAGAAACATGAAGAATGGAGAAATTGAAAAATCAGCTATAGCAGCACATAGTTTATTAGAGCATCATAGGATTGAAAAAGAAGCAAAACTTTTAAAACATCTATCAAAACCTTTGGATTTAACAGTTTGGGAAAAAATATATATTCAAAAAAACCATACTAGAACTATGAACTTTGAGATTCCGGAAGAACCAAGCTTGATTACAAAGTTCTTCAAAAATACAACAGATAGCAGTTTAGGAAATGATTCATTCAAAATAACACCAGATGGCAGTTTGAAGAGGAATTCCTTCAAAAGAACACCAGATGGCAGTCTAGATAATTACCGGCAAAAAGGAGAAAAAATTGACAATCGTGAAAACAGCTGACGATGACGACAAAGCGTCGCCGATACTGCAGTGCTGTGTTTAAAGAAACATAGATGTATGAGGTAAGAAAAAATCACGATTCATTTAATTATCATATAAATTTATTCATTATATTTGAATATTTACTTTCCAAATCACTTATTATATAAAGGAAGTGAATTTATATTGTCAGCAATTAATTCAACCTAATAGCTAAAAAAATACTAAACATATCTAGAAAATCAAGTAACAGTAGACTTTTATTTAACTTCTACAGGAATTAATCACTATGAGGTTTAATTTATGGTAAAATTAAAGTTTCTTACCTCTCCTCATATAAATCTTCTAAGTAGATCGCAATTTCGAGACCATAACAGTCTCATCTTCAGTACTTTTAAGAAGAGTTTCTTCTGATCGACATAACATCAGTCGCCAAAAAAGTACTGGGAAGATGAGACCGTTATGGTCTCGAAATTGTGATCTACTTAGAAGATTTATATGAGGAGAGGTAAGAAACATTTAATTTTACTATAAACAGTACTTTTTTTTTAATATTTAAAGGAAGTGACACTATTTTAATTAATAGGAGTTAGAATTACTTATTTTAGGAATTCTCACTATGAGGTATATTCATTAAGGTAAAACAATATGAGGTGAGTGATAAAAATATTCTACCTTAAGGAGTTAGAATATTCACGACTCACCTCATATTTGTAGAAATACTATTATTAACAGTAGACATTTTTTTTTCTCGCTCATTAGGCAACAAAAAAGCAATTCGATAATTTTTAGAAATATGTGTTGGTTGCATGTGTATGTGTACACTTATTGTTTATTTTTTATTTTATATGAAGTATGAGGTGAGTGAAATAAAAAATAAACAATATTAAAAAACCTCATAGTGTTGTTTATTTTTTATTATTTCACTCACCTCATACTTCATAATTCCTAGCAGACCCAGGGTTTCTTCACATCATTTGTGACATTCTCAATGCTGTGTCATGTTCACAACTGACGTCCAATGGCCTTCTATCCTGCAGACTGACATCCGTGCCATCTGATGGCCGACCGACGAATTTCCAAATCAGTCCTCTCTCCTTATAACCGGGTATTTCAAAATTCATAAACATTTACATATGCAAGAATGAAAATACAACTATGAATTTTGAAATACCCGGTTATAAGGAGAGAGGACTGATTTGGAAATTCGTCGGTCGGCCACCAGATGGCGCGGAGGTCAGTCTGCAGGATAGAAGGCCATTGGACGTCAGTTGTGAACGTGACACAGCATTGAGAATGTCACAAATGATGTGAAGAAACCCTGGGTTTGCTAGGAATTATGAAGTATGAGGTGAGTGAAATAATAAAAAATAAACAATATTAAAAAAACCTCATAGTGTTATTTCCTATCTACATAACTTAATGTGTACACATAGACAATATTGATTCAGAAAACCCAAGAAACCTTTCTTAATCATAGACAACATACTTACATACATAAATATGTATTTCCATTATGGTAGATATGGTCCAATTTATTTAAGAAAGAATTGATAATGATCTTGAATATTTAATTTTAGGAAGTTATATTTTGAGGTTATTTTAATTATATTATTTTTGGTCTGGACATCTTACCTCAATATTAATGTTGATTTGTTCTTGGACATGTTTCAAAACAATTCTGTTTATCGTCAGCTTTCCCAGACTGGTTTTATTTATGTTGCATTATGTTGCACCACCTGGATGTCGATGTCAGCTCCATCCTGTGGTTGGCCAAAGAACCTCCAAACAAGGTCACCCTCCATCGGAATATAAAAATTCATAACTCTGTTTCTGTTCTTCTGAATATAAATTTTTTCCCAAATAGTCAGCTCTTTTGTATTTTCTAACTGTTTTAATAATTTAGTGTCTGAATTTATATTATGTTTTTCAGACCAAACATGAGCAGCAACTGTAGATTTTCAATTTCTCCATTTTTAATATTTCTTATGTGTTCTTTGGTTCTAATTTTTAGGTATCTTTTTGTTTTCCCTATATATATCTTTTCACAACCCATGCATTCAATTTGATATATTCCTGACTTTTTGTTTTTATCAGTTTTTTTCATTTTTGTTGGTTTTTATTAGTTTTTTTAAACTGTAGTTATTTTTTGGTGCTAATTTAATATTAAACTTCTCAAATATATTTTGAAATTTATTATGTACCCAGGGGTGATATGTGAATTTCTTATATTTTTTCATAGGTGGTTCTTCTTTTTCAAGATTACTTCTGTTTATCATTTTTTGTTTTTTATACTTTTCTATCCTTTTATGTACCATTTTTTCATCAAACCCATTTTCTCTTGCTACTTTGATTATGTGTTTTTTCTCATGTTTCAAATCTTCTTCGTTTAAGGGTAAGTTTACCAATCTATGAGTTAAACTATTAAATGCTGCTAATTTATGTCCAATTGGATTGAACGCTGTTGATTTTATAAAATTTTCCGTATGAGTTTCTTTCTTATGAATCCTGAATTCAATTTTTCTTTTTTCTTCGTTTCTGACCAATTTCAGATCCAAAAAAGGTATTTGTTTATTGTCTTCTATTTCTTTGGTGAATTTAATGTTTGTACTCTGTAAATTTAATAGTTTTAGGGAATCTTCTACATGTTTTTCTTTAACAATACAAATTATATCATCAACATGTTGAAGACAATAAACAAATACCTTTTTTGGATCTTAAATTGGTCAGAAACGAAGAAAAAAGAAAAATTGAATTCAGGATTCATAAGAAAGAAACTCATACGGAAAATTTTATAAAATCAACAGCGTTCAATCCAATTGGACATAAATTAGCAGCATTTAATAGTTTAACTCATAGATTGGTAAACTTACCCTTAAACGAAGATTTGAAACATGAGAAAAAACACATAATCAAAGTAGCAAGAGAAAATGGGTTTGATGAAAAAATGGTACATAAAAGGATAGAAAAGTATAAAAAACAAAAAATGATAAACAGAAGTAATCTTGAAAAAAGAAGAACCACCTATGAAAAAATATAAGAAATTCACATATCACCCCTGGGTACATAATAAATTTCAAAATATATTTGAGAAGTTTAATATTAAATTAGCACCAAAAAATAACTACAGTTTAAAAAAACTAATAAAAACCAACAAAAATGAAAAAAACTGATAAAAACAAAAAGTCAGGAATATATCAAATTGAATGCATGGGTTGTGAAAAGATATATATAGGGAAAACAAAAAGATACCTAAAAATTAGAACCAAAGAACACATAAGAAATATTAAAAATGGAGAAATTGAAAATCTGCAGTTGCTGCTCATGTTTGGTCTGAAAAACATAATATAAATTCAGACACTAAATTATTAAAACAGTTAGAAAATACAAAAGAGCTGACTATTTGGGAAAAAATTTATATTCAGAAGAACAGAAACAGAGTTATGAATTTTGATATTCCGATGGAGGGTGACCTTGTTTGGAGGTTCTTTGGCCAACCACAGGATGGAGCTGACATCGACATCCAGGTGGTGCAACATAATGCAACATAAATAAAACCAGTCTGGGAAAGCTGACGATAAAACAGAATTGTTTTGAAACATGTCCAAGAACAAATCAACATTAATATTGAGGTAAGATGTCCAGACCAAAAATAATATAATAGACAACATACTTACATACATAAATATGTATTTCCATTATGGTAGATATGGTCCAATTTATTTAAGAAAGAATTGATAATGATCTTGTAACCCAGATCTTCAAGAAAACTACAAATATATGGTGAATCGTGCATATCTAACTCTCATATTATTTATTTGTGATCCAATCTGTTAATGTTACAGATAAAAATATTATAATTTTTAGAAATAATTGAGGGGTCTACTGAGAGAGGGAGCAATGCCACTTTGAGAAGAAATGGAAATAAATTGTTTTAGAAAACATTATGTTATGAAATTATTTGTACAATTATTATAAATACAAGGCCTAATTGCAGGTATAATAAAAAACGGATAAAAAAGATAGAAGCAGAGGCGATATTTACTGATTTTTTATACCGGAAGATAGGGAGAAAATAATCACCTTTAAAATACTAATTATTTTAGACTCAAGTTCATACAAGGGCTGCTAGGAAGTAAAAAAGAGTAAAAATGCGTGATATCCGGGACCTATTGTTGAAATCGGTCACAACAACAACAGGATGTGGACCAAAATATCAACATGTTTTGATGGAAAAAACAAAGATTTCCATTTTGACCTGACGAAAGTCTTGAACAGTTATATGTAGGTTAGAAGTGAAGGGCGACTGATGAAAATTCCACCCGAGATTTCCCCCGCGAATCAAAGGCAGATCGGTAAAATAAATACTCGTGACTTGTAGACGAAAAGTCAGACAGAAGGCAGCTTTGGGAACGATCTAGGATGGACATGATTTCGAATCTCGGAGTGTGTGAGTATAAATGCATTTTTAGCAAAGTTCCAGGTTGAATAATTAACTTTAATAGATATTATTTTTGGTCTGGACATCTTACCTCAATATTAATATTGATTTGTTCTTGGACATGTTCCAAACAATTCTGTTTTATCGTCAGCTTTCCCAGACTCTCAAAATATAACTTCCTAAAATTAAATATTAACTTTAATAGAGTTGAATAAATTAAGACTTTAACAATATATAATTGGAATAATTCACTTTGAATTAGCTTGAATAAATTAAGACTTAACAATATATATTTTGAATACATCAAGTTGAATAAATTAAGATTGTAATAGTATTTTAGTTTGAAAACTTTAAGTTGAATAAAATAGGATTTTATCTATAACATAGAGTCCAAAGAAAGACGTTAAACTTTACGCAATATACATTAAAATATTCTGAGTTCTCTCATTGTTAACACATCAGCGCATGTAAATTAACGTCATAAAATAAAGTTGGTAATTTGTGCCTAGGTTTATAATTACATGTAATTTTATAAAGGATTTATTTAATACAGTGTTTTATAATAGATATATGGTAAATAAAGGTTGGTTTTCGCTGGTTTGTGTGTGGAATTTATAACGGAACTGACATTCCGATCTATTAACCTTTTTTTATAGGAATTATCACTGTGAGGTTCAATTCAATATTAAATTAAAAGATTCTTACCTCTCCTCACATTATTCTGTTAAGTAGATCGCGATTTCAGGCCTATAGCAGGCCCATCTTCAGTACACTGTTGTTGACCGGTGTTATGTCGCTCGGAAGAACCACTTCTTCTTCCCTCTGTTGGTGGACCGATGAACCTCTTGATAAGGTCAAAATTTGCGGGAACTTCGAAGTTCATAAGTTTTCCTTTGTTTTTCTGAATGTGGATCTTTTCCCAAACTGTAAGTTCCTTAGGTGTCTCTATTTGTTTAATTAGACTAGCTTTTGATTCAATTCGATGTTTTTCGTACCAAGCATGAGCAGCTACTGCTGACTTTTCCAATTCTCCATTTTGACATTTCTAAGATGTTCCTTCACCCTTGTTTTCAAATTTCTTTTCGTTTTTCCTATATAAATTTTGTCACAATCTTTACATTTGATCTGATAAATTCCTGATTTATTTTCTTCTTCAATTTTTTCATTTTTGTTGGTTTTAATTATCCTATTAAGGCTGTATTCATTCTTAGGTGCCAATCTTATATTAAACTTTTTGAAAATTTTTTGAAATTTGTAGTGTTTCAATGGATGGTAAGTGAATTTCTTGAATTTTATTTTTTCTGTTTGTTTTATCAGTGTGCTTTCATTAATTAATTTTTGTCTTTTGAATTTATTTATTTTCCTGTGTACCATGCTTTCATCATAACCATTATCTGTTGCCACATTAATTATGTATTCTTTTTCTCTTTTATAGTTTTCTGGCTCATAGGAATATTTACTAATCTGTATGCTAAGCTGTTGAACACTGCCTCTTTGTGAGCAAAATGGTTGAAACCCGAAGCTTTATATAGTTGTCTATATGAGTATTCTTTCTATATATTCCAAATTCTATCCTGTTTTCTTTGTTTCGTGTTAAATTGAGATCCAAAAATGGGATTGTCTTTCAATCTCAGTTTCCATGGTGAATTTTATCGTTCTACTCTGGATGTTCAAAAGCTTCAAAGCATCCTCAATTTGTTTCTGTTTGACAATAGCAATTACGTCATCAACGTATCTGGTCCAAAATTTGAAGATCAAAGGATGTCCTCTTGTATTTTCTGCTCGAAACTTCCCATGTATAAATTGGCCAAAAAGGGTGAAAGAGGGTTTCCCATAGAAAGCCCAGAATTTTGTTTATAAAATTTTCCATTATAGGTGAAAAACATCTGTTCAATGCATAATTTAGTAAGAATTATAAACTCCTTTATATTTTCTTTTTCTAATTTGTTTTTGTTTAGCCATTGTTCCAAGATCTCAATGGTGGTTCCTCTAGGGACACTGGGAAACAATGAAATTACATCGAATGACACTAGTCTGTCTGTAGGTTCTAATTGAATGTTTTCTAATTTTTGTACAAGTTGATATGAATTATCTATTGAGAGGTTATCAAATCCTTCCATTTTCTTGTACTCACTACATAACCATTTTGATATTAGGTATGTAGGAGACCCTATATTGTTGATGATGGGCCTCATTTTGTCTCCACCCTTGTGTGTTTTTGGGAGACCATGCATTTGTGGATTTCTAGGGTTTGAAACCTTCAGCCTGAATTTTTCTTTTTTTGATAGAATTTTGTTTATAGTCTTCAAAGTGTTATCTACGTCTTTGATACTTTTGGGAAGTGGGTCAGATTTTACTT
>JASPKZ010003155.1:0-46604 GCA_030220185.1 Diploptera punctata | reverse complement strand
AATAATAACTTAATGTTATTCTACCATGTCATTCTTGGTCTACTAACTGGGCGTTTTCCCTCTGGTTTTCCTACAAGAATCTCGTCTTTCATTCTCCCTTCGTGCCACATGTCCTACTCATCGGAGTCTAAGAGACTTAGCTATTATTATATCTGGCTTCCTATAAAGACCATGGATAATAATAATAATAATAATAATAATAATAATATATAATAATAATATTTTTTTATTATTGTTATACATCACTCACAAAGGAAAATTAACAAAACTGTATTTTTTCCTAATATAGAGCAGATTAAAAATAAATCTGGCCTTAAATAACACTATCGTAGTTATCTTAACAAGACAAACAAAACCTATACTTTAATTCTAACAAAACACAAAACACGCTATCAAAACATAAAATACAGCTTCAATAAAACGTAAAATACATTTTAATGATGATTCATGTAACTACATTAATAAACGTCCCTACACTTTTCCGGAAGTATATTAATAGTTGCATCTTGGACTACTTTTAGAATTTTTCTTGAAGAACCGTGAAAATAATTTTCTCCGCTCATTTTTTACTTTAAATCTACATATGAAACTAGCATCCAAAATTGCAGATTATAAAAACAGTTTTGTTGATTTATCGTATCTTTTTTTTCCCCCTCCAATGCCCACATTATTCTTTCTCTAAAAATATAGTTTCCGCAATAAATAAATTTAATTAAATACACTAAATATACAAATATAACTTAATGGATACTCTAAACATAGATAAAATATTTTGCACGACACGTTACAAAATTAGGTTCAGTAACTCGCTGCTCTAAGAACTCTCTCTTCGGTCGTGTTATAACTCGATACTAAACCTTTGCTTTTTTAATTAGTATTCTAAATAACCATATTTTCATACCTTTTTTAATACAGTTGGGCCTAGTACAATTGTATTAATTAGAGATTTTTTAAAATATACTTTCTACATAATTTGAAACTTGGTATGAAATTTTGCAGTCCAGGAAATTAAATTCACAAATTTGGAGCAATCGTTCACGGTTTATAATTATTTTTATTCTCACGTAATCCATCCCAACAAAGTCTTTTTTTTCTTTTCTGATGTAAACTACCATTTGAAAACTGCCTTCTTCATTTGAAATACTGAGTTCATCATCGGAAAACATTCAGCGTTAAATATAACTCTTTGAAATACATAGCTGCTTTGTAACTTCTGAAGTCGGATTCTAACGAAATCATGCAAGTTTAAATTGTATAGTATAGTCTTTGCCTGACTCTTTGAATGATGTTCCTTTTAATAGTAGATAATACATTGCCAACGTTATTCTCATTGTGTTATTAGAGTATATTATCTTACATTTTATGATTAAATGTAATGGAATTCTTTTCATTTACAAAACAATCCATATTTTTCTCTATCTATAGGACCAAATGCATTTTCTTGAAATCTATGATTGATATTTATGTAGGCACATTAAATTAAATGTTTTTTTAATAGTTTGTGGGGCAGAAAATATGCAATACTTACAAGATATTCCTTTTCTAAATCAATTTTGTTCCATTGATAATGAAGATCCTGAAATTACGTTTAATATTTTAACTACGTTTTTTATAGATTTTGTATCCGATGTTAAATAAGCTATACTTCTAGAATTAACTTCATATGTCCTGTTTCCATTCTTGTGTATAGAAATCACAAATGCTCTTCTCCATTTTTATGAGATGTCACCATAATCATAGTTTAGTTTTAATTGTAACTGAATTTAGCCTAAGGACCAACACCCACACTCAATTGAGAAACACTAAGAAATTAGAACTACAACTAATGAAACTTAATATATGGTCACACATATAAATACATTATATAATGAAATGGGCAGTTAAAGGCAAATGAGGGGAATTTTGAAGAAGTTTCTGAATTCAAATACCTGGGAACAATAATTACTAAAGTTAATGAAATTGTTCAAGATATATTTAGAAGATTTATTAATGAAATGGCGTAAGTCATGTAGGGAATGAGAATCAATATTAATACCGTTTACTTCACAATTTATTATTCGCTGATGACCAGATTGTAATAGGACACGATAAAGAAGATATAGAAAATAAGATTAGGAAATTAGTAGATACATTTGAAGTAGGGGACTAAAACTAAATTATATTAAAACAGAATATATGGTAATCAGAGTAAATTCAGAAGACCTACAAATAAACAATGTGGTAATTAAATGTGTTGAAGAATTTAGATATATCTTGGTTCTATAATAGATAAATTTGGTAGTTTGTGAAAAATATATTATTGGCAGAGTAAATTGTGCAAGGATGGAGAATAGGTCCCTGATTGGTCTTTATGGAATAAGAATCTGACCAAAAACAACAAAAAATAAATGTATTATACAAACAATAGTAGAAAGTAAGTTATACTTACATATGAGTCAGAAGCTGGACAATAAATGAAAGGATGCAGAAAAGAGTCTTGGGGCAGAAATGGAGGGATTACGGAGAAATATGAAAATACTCAGGTTACAACATATTAAAATACATATCCGTCCATCCATAGTAATTCTGTCCGAGGGCAGGTCTTTCACTGCAATCATAGCATTTTATGCTATGCTTTGCAGCTTTACTAGGGAACTATAGGTGTAGTAGCTTCCCGTTGCTTTCCACACCGGTGAAGGATGATGATGATGACCAGATGATTTTCGGGGACCGTTTGGCCCAAGCTTCCTGACATTTGTCTTACAGTGAGAAAACTCCGAAAAACCTCACCCAGGAGCCTGTCCCGCCCGACCGGGAATCGGACCCGGACCCGCTACGTGACAAGGCAGCACTCTACCTCGAGACCACAAGGGTGAACAGAATTACATATATTAGAAAAGAAATAGATGCACAAGAGACTTTAATCGATAGATAACAAAGACACTTTATAGTGGTATGGTCATGTACAACGGGTGTCGGAAGAACAGTGGCCTTAACGGTATTGAATTGGATGATACCAGGCAGAAAGAAAGGTGGAGAAGTAGAAGAACATGGTATGAAGGAATATATGATGCCATGATGAAGAGGAATATGGAAGAAGGACAATTGGAAGATAGGAATCTATGGAAACCAGGAATTAAGGGCAAACTGTTGTAAAGTGGAAAACCTGTATTAAGTATTAAGTAAGTAATGAAAATGCACAAATGGATTAAACATAGGCTGAATTCTGTAAATGCTTGGTCTTATGCATTACAGGGTCTCTGGTCTTCCCAGCTTCTCTAAAAAAATATTAACGCAAATATATAAAACTTTTATTCTCCCAGTTATATTAAATCAATGGGAAAGGGAAGGAAAAAATATTAAGAGTATTTGAGAATAAAGTTCATAAGAAAATGTTTGGGCCAAAGAGAAATGAACAGATAGGTGAATGGAGAATACTACATAACTGTGAGCTACATGATCTTCATAGGAAACCACATATAATGAGGTCAGTTATATCTCATAGACTGCGATGAGCAGGACATGTGGCACGAATGAGGAAAGAATGAGGGCATGGAAACTTCTAGTTGGAAAAGCAGAAAGAAAACATACATTTGGTATATCAATAATGAAGTAGGAAAATAACGTTAACCATGATTTGAAGAAAGTAGATTATACAGGAGAAGATTGGAAAATATTAGCTCAGGATAAAGGATGTATGGAGACCTTATGTCCGCGCGGCCATGGACCTGCGGGTTCGATAGTGCCAGTGAGTTAGTTATATCGTGTTACTACTTGTAAATACTTCATATAACTTGCAATGAATACTGGATTAATGCTTGAATTGTAAAAAAATGGGTTCACGAATCTAGTGGAACGTTACAGAAACATCAGATAGCTATGAACGTGATTATTGCTAGCATGAAGAGTGTTCGTTTTTTAACTCCATTTCTTCGGAAAATTAAGTAAAATTATGGCACATAAAGAATCTCAGGTCTGAAATAAAATGCCTCTCACTGTCAGCACAATTTGCCGGTATTTTCACGCTTCATTTGAATTGGCATACTAATGACCCCCGAGTGATATATAGTGCCGCTAAATGAAAATACCATCAAGCCCGTAAAATGTGGCATGTATAGGCGAATATGATTTCGTAAGTTATTTTGCAGCTAATAATAATAACACTGGTCAACATGATTTTTGTCTCATGAGTACCAATAGTTGTACTTAATGCAGTTTTTTATCGTGTTTTCAAATATGTATTCGGAATGTCTCCCATCACTTACAGTTTTTTTTATTTCAATTTCAATAAACGAATTTAAGTAATTTTTTTTTTAATAAACGTTTTTTCGTCCATTTGTTCATTGTAAAATAAAACCAAACGAGCTAACTCAAATGATTTCAGCTATGGAAAAGAAATATCAAGGCAAATGGAATCCTAATATGCTGGCCGATTATTGTTGGACCATCAAGAGAGATACTCCACAGGCGAAATATAGCAGAAAATCGTCATTTCTTACTTTCTAGGTGAGTCCGAATGTTCGAATATTATGTAGTTACGAATGTAGAAAATATTAAAGTGTTTGAAATTATAAATGCCAGTCTCTCGGAAACCTTGCGCGATGGAGAAAAACCGATATCATATGCCTATTTGAATTCAGGAAAAAAATACTATCAGAATCACATATTTTTCTTTCTGAGACAAAAATGTTTCTTCTTTGTTGCTCAGTGTAATTTTATCCAAGATTTTTAAAATACATTACGAAACTTCGTTGAGGTCACTATGTGAAAATTTTAAGAAACATAGAACACTACCTGATATCTCAGCTGACGTCAATAACCAATAGACTGCTGATTATTGAGGACGGCTGAGATTTCAGGTACTGTTTCATATTTCTTAAAATTTTAACTAGCACTCACCTACGTTTACTTTGACACTTCCAGAAACTAAAAATGAATGCTAAGAATTTGTTGTCGACATAAGCTATTACATTACCTAGGTTACATTATCGAGATGTTAGCATTAATTTGAGACGCTATTGAACACGTGGAATCATTAAGTTATACAAGTCAAAAGTATCGATTCAAATGATCGCACAATGAGGGGACCTTGCGATTTCATCTACGAAACCCCACCAAGCTATAGGAATATATCATTGCTTAATCTTGAGCACATGTCAATTTGGACTTAGAATATACGAACTAAACTAAAGGATAGAGTCTGCTAGCAGGTGAAGGAGATATACCATCTGCATACCAATTGTAATGTATAATCTCACATCTGCGACGTCCGAGCGTGCCGAATAATTGCGTGCATTCGGATTCTATCATCTAAAACTGATCCTTCAATAGTAATTATTTCACACACTACTTTTTACGAAGCTATTTTAAATATCATAGGCCTATATCTCAACGTTTTAAAACAATATTTCTGGAATAAGTTATTTGGAACAATTAACGATAGGAATAATTTGGGAATAATGTTAACTGTCAAGGGATTAATATCGTTTTATTTATTCCGGCAGGGTTAAGACCATATATGTCTTCCCTTCCACTCAATTGGCATAAAAAACTCCAAGCGCAACAAGCCTAGAAGGCCCTTGGCCCACCAACCGGCTGCTGACCTCACATCCAAACGTGCTAATCACAGACGTAGACGATCATCTAGCCAGTGTAAGGTAACATGTCAGTGGAAAATAATGTTTTATGGTATTTTTAATATTTTTTTTGTAATATACTATAATCCTTCTTATCATGCTACAAGTGACATGTTTACATATGTGTAACACATCAATAACAAGTTGATATGTATTAAGTCGCAGGATACCATGGGTTTCTTATATGTAAATACCAGGCCTTCATCCCTGAACAAACGTTGTAGTTTGTCGATGGAGTTCTGTTCCACTCTGTATATAGCTCTTTGTAGGCCTGATGAAATGGAATATATGGTAAAGTGACCCCACTAAAGGGATCAAGAGGTCCTTGGGGTAGTAGGAGGTTAAGGCTCCCACTTTTCTGTACAATCAGCATTTGATGTCAGCCGGGTTGTCACCCCAGAACAAGAGTCTGGTACTCATTTCCATTAGAGGCTGAGTCGACCCCTGGGCAATAGTGCCGCCAGAAGGTTTGGGTCAGTTTAAAATGTTAAATTCATTAAGAAGTAATGTTCTATTATATAAAAGAGAAATACGAGAGTAGTGAAATAAGAATAAACAAATGAAAAATAATTGGTTCAATTTTTGTCATTTTCTTTTAATAGTATAGAGATAATTTAAAGAATGCTTCAAGCGCTTGTATTTAAGGTTTGCTTACAAGAAAGTTTTGTTTTAAAAATATTTTAGAAAGAAGCGTTTAAGTTGTCAGTTGTGATATTCATTTAAGATTATATTATCGTAAAGAATACGAACATAAAGAGGACAAGTTACTGTCAGCTGAATGCCGACAACATTCTCCGCCCCACAAATCATAAAAGCCTGGTTCTGTGTAATGACGGATGCTCTGGTATGTATATTAGCTTCAAACTTAACATTTAGAATTTATTTTTCCAGAGGTGGCTCTGTAATGTTCTATTAAACTTGCATGATTTTATTCGTATCTCACTTGACTGAATGTATTTTTTGGAAATATTTTCCCCCATTGTCTTCGATTTTTATTCTCCCCTGGGTCCCAAGTCTGAAGGTTTTCAGGCTCGTAAAAGATCCTTAAGCCTGAATAAAAAGGCCTCTTAGCTAAATTTACCGACCACAACGTCCTAGTAATACCTTCGTTGCTTGTTAGATGTCTCATTGAGTCGGTATGTTGACCGTATGCCATTCATGACATCTATGGGCAAATAAGGTAACTAAAAATTTGACTTGGTCTAGTAACTCCTAACAAAGAATAGGCTATGGCTCAACAATGGATTACGCCATTAATAATAATAATAACAATAATAATAACAATAGGCCTAATAATAACAACAACAACAATAATAATAATATGCCAAGTGTGTCTCTTTTAATCTATTCAATTATTTTCGTAATCATAATTTTTGTTTTGGAGTTTAATTCTTGAATATACCAATAATTATATGTTCGTATAACTTAATAATTTAATTGTATTAATTGTCTATAATAGAGGAGTTCAGGCTAGTATGAGTGACCTCATAACATTATTCTAGGATAATAAAAACAGTGGACAATAAATAAACAGATACCCGTTATACAGAGTGTGAACAAGGACTGGTAGTCGAGGTAGGTTTTAATTTGGGTCCAAGGATATGGGTTCATGGACAATTGTGCTCCGGACTAATTGGGTTCAGGTTTCGGTAGAACAATGAACTTATATCTCGGGAATCCG
This sequence comes from Diploptera punctata, assembly GCA_030220185.1. NCBI lineage: Eukaryota > Metazoa > Arthropoda > Insecta > Blattodea > Blaberidae > Diploptera > Diploptera punctata. The sequence continues at coordinate 39,308 of JASPKZ010003155.1, read as the reverse complement.
TGATGAAGGATGTTCACTTGGGGAAAAACAGTAGGCCCAGTGTGCTGTCTTGTAATTGATCGACGCACTTTTGTTGTCACTTGTTGTTTACATTTGTCGTATTAGACGACGATTTGACGCGAAGGCTGTTGGTGGGTCAGAACTAATAATGGTTATAACACTCAACCAAGCGATGTAACTTATATAAAGCACTGAAACTTATACAAAAGCGATGTGCCGTCTCTACCGGCACTTTCGCCAGTCGCGACTCTGCTCGCAACCGACTACTGGCTGCCTACTCCACGCTACTGAACTGCCTAACTCATTGTCCACTAACAGAACTGAACTCTGGTTTTCGCTAAATAAAAATATTTATTAATTCCGAGTGGGCCGGCATTAGTCCCTTCCACCAAAAGTCTTAGCGTCTTACGAACAGTTTATATGTTACACTAATTTTGATTGGTAAATTGTATTCTTAAGGGCGTTATCGTAGGTGTTAAACTTAGAAGTTTGTGGCCTCGTCCCCCCCTTTAAATTAGTTGCCTCATAATATAAAATTTTCAGGGTTGACCAAATGGAGTTTTCTTTAAGGGCGCGGCTATCGACTGTCGGCATCTACCTTACGCCGCAAAGAAGTCACCCGCTGTTAGCGACATGTACTAGTTAAAATTCGTTTGGGGATAACTCTTTCCACAAGTTACCTAGGAAAATCCAATTGCTTGTTTGTGACTTCCCAGCCTTTTGTAAGAAGTTTTTGGGCTTAGCATTGTTATAGCAATTTCATAATAGTGCAGTCTTGTAAATCCTCTTGGCAAAGGAAACTGCAGACTTTTTCCCCATTGTATAAGGGCTTAAGGTTCCATTGTAAGATGTTTACTAATTTCGGTCGCTACAATAGCAAGGGTCCAGGTCTATGACTGGCGCTAATTGCTTGGTACTAGTGTTTTATATATTGCTTATTAAATTATTTTGTGGTAGGTTATATCATTTTAATTTTGTTACTATTGAATTCCTATTTTAATTACAATTAGTTTGAATATAAATATGCCCTACTTCTGACAATAATTTCGGGTTCATAAATTATTCACCCTTGATGAAAGTACTTATTTATTTAAAATAAGAGGCTGAGCGAATGACTTGTCACAAGTGTCCTAAAAAATACCGGCAACTCTTAGTATGTTGTGCACGATGGCAAACTGGTAATTTTTCCAGACGGAATCCCTGTCCTGAAATACATGATTCTGGCACTGTAGAGCATCGAAGTGTCCGTTCCACATGTCGTCAATAAACCGAACATGTGCGACAACATCGAGCATTCAGCATTAAAAACAAACGGAATTCAAACTGTGTACCTCATAAGTCTTCACATAGCCTATATCTGCCGTGATGAGCTTCACACCCATGATCTAATAAGTGCGGCTGCCTTGTATGAATTTCAATCGCTCCGTGAACTCTTGCGACAAGACCCTCGTCTGACATGACACCATACTCTTCATACTACTACACAAAAATAGTTGAGAAGTGTCATATCGGAACAAATTTCAATACCTGTTCTCGAACTTCGACGCGATATAGTACCCAAACCGCGCGTTTCCGGACAGGGGTTCCATCTTGATAAAGTATTGGTTTGCCGTCCTGCTTGCACAACATTCTAAGCATTGTTGATGTTTTTTGGAACATTCTGTATAAGTGAAACATATAGACAATCACCAAGAAACGCGTAATAAGTACATCATGAATTAACAAATGCTGATATCAGTAAGGGAATAAACAAAGAATGAATTAATGAACCGATAAATAAATAATTAAACGAGTAAACGCAAGTACGGTAAATAAATTAACATATACAGTTTTCATCATATCCGTTTCCTTCTCGTCCTTTTGTACGAACTCTATAATTATATCCTTTTAATTCACTTACTTTAATTGACCATGACATGCTCTTTTCATACACAGTCGTCAGTTTTAATTTTTTTATTCTCACTTAACTGGGCCTAAATACTTTATTTCCTTAAATTACTGGCTAACTTCATAACACCACTCCATTTAATTTCTTTTGATTTATTTCCTTTATTCAATAAAGTTTTTTCCTTGTCTTACTTACAATAGGGTTAAACTTTTAAAATTAATTCCTTACTTAAATTCTGATAACATTGATAAACAAGCCTGGTATGAATATTACTTTTTCTAATGCAGTTTCTCACGCTGATTGCAAATCTAAAAACTGTTTGCTCTATTACATCAGGTGTTCAAGATATCAACAAAAACATTTTTATGCAACACTTTTCGTCGGATTCTTTTCGTCGTTTATTGTTTGCTTAAATGTAACGCCGAATTTTTTCATTGATTCTTATACTTAAAATAATAGTCTAAATATTTTTCAGATCGCATTACTGTTCTATCATTTATTTCTTCTTTATTTCCAATTAAAACAATGTCATTTAGAGGTTGCATGAATTCACCTGATTTGTTTTGCTATGTGTGGGGCTATCTGACAGACAAAGCCCATTGGAAGATATTTACACCATTTCTGAGGAGAGCATATGAACTACACTTTGATTCGAAGGTGGACAGTGGTGAGTCGTTGGTACCACAGTTCATCTGTTTGACATGTGCATGCAACTTACGGGGTTGGATAAGGAAGAGGAAGAACAACAACTATATGGAATTCTGAATTCTGATATGGCGTGAGTCAAGCAATCACACCATATCCTGTTATTTCTGTTTCACAAATGTCACTGGATTCTTGTACAAAACTCGTGCATTTGTGAAGTATCCAGACGTTCCCTCAGTTTCTAAGCCAATTCCACATGATTCCGTCACTACTCACCACCTACAGAATACAAAGTCGATGGTGGAGCGCAAGAAGAAAGTTCTGCAACTTATAGCAACAATTCAGACTCTGACTACCATCCTAGTGAAGATATTCATTTGATTAATAATGATGAACTTTGCGACCTCGTAAGGGACCTGGCGCCAATAAAGCCAAGCTTAACTGCTAGGTTCACGTCTTAACACAATTAATTTGCTAGCACCGGGTACAAGAACTTCACAATTTCGACAGACACAAAGAATTTGTGCAGTTCTTGGTAATGAATGAGTGGCAGTATGTGCTACTGCACGGACGTCCGAGGTCTCATGTCAGGCCTTGGGGTAGAACATAGCACTGTAGCATGGAGTGTTTATTGATTCCTCTAAGACAAATTTGAAGGCAGTATTATTACACAATGGAAACAGCTATGCATCGGTACCGGTTGGATATTCTGTCTATCTAAAAGAGACGTACGAAACCATGTCACTACGTCTTGAAAAAATACCCTATCGCGAGTACAATCGGAATATCTGTGGTGATTTAAACGTTATTGCTATTCTCATTTGAATGCAGACAGGGTACACCAAGTACTGCTGCTTTATCTGCGAATGGCACAGCAGAGATAAGAAGCATCCCTACATAAAGAAGAATTGGCCCATCAGAAATAAAATGCTGCCAGGTTGTAAAAAGTCGTTGGTTGAGCGTGAAAAAGTTGTTATGCCTCCACTTCATATAAAGCTGAGACTCATGAAGAACTTCGTGAAGGCACTAGAAAACAACTCATTCGGTACCCGTGCAACAAGTTTTCGGAGTTGAGTTATGCGAAAGTGAAAGAAGGTGTGCTCATAGGACCGCAAATAAGGAAGATCATTGCTGACAGTTACTTCGAAGACTTACTCAGCAGTACTGAAAATGATACATGGTTGACATTCAAAACAGTTGTAGCCAATTTCCTTGGAAATTATAAATCTCCTGACTACGTAAATGTTGTGCAGAAGTGCATTAGTGCGTCCAGTTTGATGGGTTGCAACATGTCCCTCAAGATTCATTTCCTCGACTCACATCTCGACTCTTTTTTCCCGAGAACCTAGATTCTATCAGTGACGCACATGACGAACGTTTTCATCAGGATATCTGGGTGATGGAGTCACGCTATCAGGGCCGATGGAGTGAAGCAAAAATTTACAAAATCTGCATTTCAATTAAACACAATAAAAAAATATCAACAATCTTCGTAAAAAAATATGGTGTGAAAGAAGTTGGACCCAATAACATGTAAAATTGTTATTAATGATAAGTTAATGAAACGAGTTAAACACCTTAAAGTACCTGATAATAACACTGAGCAACAAAAAATAAACTTTTTTTTGTCTCAGAAAGAAAAATATGTGATTCTGATAGTATTTTTTCTCCTAAATTCAAATATGATATCGGTTTTTCTCCATCACGCAAGGTTTCCGAGAGACAGGCATTTATCATTTCAAACACTTTAATATTTTCTACATTCGTAACTACACAATATTCGAACATTCGGACTCACCTAGAAAGTAAGAAATGACGATTTTGATGGTCCAACAATAATCAGCCAGCATATTAAGATTCCATTTGCCTTGCTATCTCTTTTCCCGTGCTCATCGCTCACTGCGCCAAGATTTTCCGGGAAGAAATCTAGGTTTATTAAAAAATAATTATTTAAATCCATTAATCGAAATTGAAATAAAACTGTAGGCGATGGAGATGGAGATATTTCGAATATATATATATTTGAAAACACGATAAAAATGCATTAAGTACAAGTAATTGGTACTCATGAGACAAAAATCATGTTGACCAGTGTAATTTAATATGAATGAGAAAATAGTTAGCATTTAGTTTAACAGCTTTATCAAAGTATCATGTAGGGTATAATTAATAGCACAATAGAACCAAATTATACAAAATTTCAGCTAGCTCTTCATACTCCACTATACGGTTGCAAGACACATCAAGAATAAAAAAAAACACCAGGGACGAGATACATGAGAAAAATGGTCGGTTACATGATTAGACCCAAAACTAACATTGAAATAGCGGAAGAACTGAAAATAACTACTTTATTGACAATAATACATAATTATAAATGCTAAATGACTAGATCATGTGGTCAGGATGCTAGAAGACAGATTAGCAAAAATTCTGAAAAAATATGAATAGGAAAAAGACAATGAGAATGACTCACAAACACTACTTGAACTTCCTGTATGAAGGAACAGCCAATAAATCGCCTAAATTATTGACAGTTAATTTATGTGTGTTATTAAACAATATATGTACGAATAGTTACTATCCGACATAGCGGAAAAACGACCTGCTACGTTTGTGGATGATTTGCGAACTAATGCCGTGTCATCTAGCAAACACTCGCTTCACGTCTATCTGTAGCGTCGAGGAGTGCAGCTATTACTCTAAGTAAGCTGGTAAGTGTTTCATTTGCTATTTGTTCCTGACTATACATAGTATCTACGTCCATGCGACGCAGCAACTGTGCTAATATGGAGATAAAAGTTCCGATGTATCGTATAATACAATATTACATCTTTAACGTTTTTTTCTTGTAAATAGTCTGATATTGCATTTAATATAAGCCTTCTTCTTCTTCTTCTTATTTTTCCTTTCATGTGATAGTCCTAGTGGTCCAACGTTTGAAGGGTCTGCCCAAAGATCTCTTGCCTGGTGGCTGGTAATTTAAGATTTGACGTGGAATTCTTGTTCTGCTCATTCTTCTTACGTGAGATTTCGAGTTTTTTTCTGTATTTTTGTACATATTCCATAACTGATTCTGTTTGTAATTCTATGAGAATCTCAGAATTCCTTTTATGGTCTGTTCTTGAGTACGCCTCATAAATTTCATTTCTGCCGCAGTTAGTCTTTGTTCATCTACGAATTGTCCAGGCCCCACTGCCGTAACATAATATGGGTTAATTCTAGTTCGTGTGTGTTCCCGACTGTGTTTGGCTTGAAAATATTATTTATAATTCCTGTTACTCTGTTAAATTTTGTAATTTTTTGACGAAGCCTTCAACCTCGTTATACAGAGCTACCATATGTGTTTTAATCTGTGACTCAATACTTGTTAATAGCTAGGATATTGGCTATGTGGGACTTCATTTTATTTCAAAGAGTTGCAATACATGCATCTTCTATTCCGAAGTAATAGTGGTAATATGCTATTAATGGAAGTGTATCAAGCGAAAAATACGTTTCAAAGAAATAAAATGTAAGATAAAGATTGCGCAAAGTATCGTTTTTTATGTTGAGAGCGGCATTTTCCTATTTGATACATTTTAGTAGGCTTAGCAAGTGTTAACAATAAGTTCATAAAATGTAACAGCTCCCTTTACTAACACACTGGTACTAGCTGCCACTGTTATGTTTTGAGAGAGAGAGGGAGAATGTATCGGTATAAGATGCTTATTATAAAAGCTACAGGTTTCAGATTATATCGGAGCGACATATTTTCTTAGAAATTATGACGCTGGCTTGAAAGACAGAGAGATGCGACAAGGTGGGTGGGAATGAGAGGAAATTCAACCTTTGTGCTTTATAATAAACCCGCAAACACAGTATTGGGAGTTTTAAAAACACTAGTTTCAACTCAACTGCATTTTTTATCTGTAAATAATAGTCTGTATCACTAGTTATTTACAAATGTTGAAAGTGATTTTTTTACGTATCAGTTGAGATGTTTGTGATCAGAACTATTCTTTCGAAATGGATACGTGAAACTCTTTCAATTCTTGCAAGTACAAAATTCTATTTTACAATATTTTCAATTTCATTTTGTTAATAATATTAACACTCATCTGTTCAACAACCTAAAATACGAGTATTTCATACCATTAACGCAATTTATCCTTTCACCTTATACTGCAGCTACTTTTACACGTCACACGCCACCCCGGCCTTACAGAGGCAGGACTCATCGGGAGATTGATTTAAACTGTGGGTTTCACAGATACTTTTTGACCACATTAGGACACGACATATTGTTTACATAATATATTTACCTACAGTGGGTGAGATGTAAGTATGTGATTGACATTTATAAATCTTAATGGCTTTCAGTTGTTTTCAAAGTCCAATATAACTTCTTAACTCATGCCACGATACAAGGATGATACCAACATTCAGACGTTAAGTCCCTGGAATCAGATAATAAAAACGTTATTGCCCAGCAACAAAATACTTACTCGCTGTCAATCACATACTTAAATCTCACGCACTACATGTATGAAATTTCCAAAGTAAAAAAAAAAAAAAAAAAATGGCTGAATTAAAATACCTAGGAAAATAATCACAAATAGGAATGAGATGCAGAAAAAAATTAAACATAGAATCAATTCTGGAAATGCGTGCTACTATGCATTACATAGAGTCTTGACGTCCCAACTCTTTTTAAAAACGTTAAACTGAAAACATATAAAAACTACTATTCTACCAATTATATTATATGGGTGCGAAACATGTACACTTACTTTAAGGAGGAGAGGAGATTACGAGTATTTGAGAATACAGTTCTTAGGAAAATGTTTGGACCAAAGAGAAATGAACAGACAGGCGAAGACTACATAGCAGTGAACTACATGGTCTTTATAGGAAGCCAGATATAATAACAGTTAAGTCTCATAGACTTCGATGGGCAGGACATGTGGTACGAATGGGGAATAAAGGACGGGCATGGAAGCTTCTTGTAGGAAAACCAGAGGGAAAATGCCCATTTGGTAGACCAAGAATGAGGTGGGAGAATAACATTAACTATAGTTTGAGGGAAGTATATTATATAGGGAATGATTGGAAAACATTAGCTCAGGATAGTGATGTATGGAGAGCTTATGTCCGCACCATCATGAACCTACGGGTTCAATAGTTAGTTAGTTAAAAAAAGTAAAGTGATACCTCTTCAGGCCTCAAGAGGCTTTTGGGATAGTAGAAGGTTAAGGCTCCCACCTTCCCAGACAATCGACACGAGTTGTCAGACGTCTTTGACGGCCGTCTTTACCTCCAGAACAAACATCTGATACTCGTTTCTATTAGAAATGGATTCAATCCCATGGGCATTTTATTTATTTGTAAATTATTTTGTGCTTTCGTTGATTTTAAGATGGCATTTGATACTGTGGACCGAAGCGCACTTTGGGAAAAATTAAATCGGAAAGGATTGTCTCATAAAATGATACATGCCTTAATGTCAATTTATAAATATGTTAAATTTTGTATAAAAGTAGACCAAGGGCACATTACAAAGAGCAGTGAAGCCAATCGGGGAGTGAGACAAGGTTGCATTTTATCACCAATACTATTTAATCTATTCGATGCTATTGTAGACGTAATGCTAGAAGGAGAAATTGAGTCTCCGGAGATAGGAAATGTTGAAATCCCAGTCCTGTTGTATGCAGATGATTTAATTATCTGTTCCAAGACAATCAAGGATTGCAAAGAGGTCTTGACCTACTGGAAATATACTGTAGGAATTGGGGATTGACTGTAAATGTTAGTAAGACAAAAACAATGACCTTTAAAAATGGGACGGTTTATGGTAGAGCAGAGGAATGGAAATACAAAGATCAAGTACTTCAAAACGTGAAACATTTTGAATATCTAGGTAAGACGTTGAAAATGAACGGGAAGTGGAAAAAACATATTGATATAGCATTATTTAAAGGGAGGGGACAACTTAACAGTGTACTCGGCATTCTGGGTCGAGTGCCTGATATTCCAGTCAGCACATTAGAAAAAATGTATGGAGCGATGGTCAGGCCAGTAATTAACTATTGTAGTGAGATTTGGGGTTTCCAAAGAACGGAAATACTAAATAAGGTATATACGCATTTTCTAAAATATATTACAGGACTTAGTAAGGCCGTTTCTAACTGTGGAATTCTATATGAATTTGGGTCATTCCAGGACGATATAAACTGTAAAATTCGTGTACTCAAATACTGGTTGCGAGTAATCCAAGGTGAACAAACAATGCTTAGAGCAATTTTTTACGACCATCAAATTAAAAACATAGATGTTAAATTTTGGGCAGACGAGGTTAGGAGAGAACTCCACAGATTGGATGGGCTGGATATGGGAAAAAAGGGACTGAAAATCGCAAGAACGTGTGGAGAAAAATAAGAGGAGGTGGTTATATATAAACCAACAAGATACTTTCGCCGAATGTACAGGAAAACGCTCACTGTGTTTACAAAGAGACTTAAAACACGTCTGGGGAAAAGAATCGTATATACTCAACCTAGGATTTAAAGAGAGATAGGGCTTGCTTGGTTTAGGCTACGGGCATGGAAATTGCAAAAAAAATAGAGACGAGCACGATATGCGAATATGTCCAATGTGCGGGAAATTTGAAGATGAGATACATATATTAGGACAATGTAATGATTTAGAATATTGGAGACGTCAGTTATTACCGGAAAGATTTCTAAATTCAAATCGGGAAAGATTGGCATGCTACGAGTTATTGGTAAATCCAGAAAATTGGATAAACTTGGGTAAATTTCTGGACAAAACGCGGAAATAAGAACAACACTCATTCATGAATAAATATATGTTATCAAAATGCAATAACATTAATTCTTATAATTATATATAAATTAATTAATGTATAATGCTATTGTGTTATTATTTAATTGTAATATTACTGTGTTTTCTTAAGTAATTGCAATGTTACGGTTTTTTTAGTGTATAGTGCTATTGTGTTATTATTTAATTGTAATATTACTGTGTTTTCTTATGTAATTGTAATGTTATTGCTTTTTTTAGTGTATAATGCTATTGTGTTATTATTTAATTGTAATATTATTGCGTTTTCTTTATGCAATTGTAATGTTATTGCTTTTTTTGTTTTGTTGTTTATTTTTCTTCACACTAGTAGCAATTATTTCTTTATTGTAACGGACTGTCAAAAGCACGTACGGCTTACTGCCCGTGCGACCCATATTTGTAAATAATATTGTAAATATCTTACTTTTGTCTAATAAAGTCCTACTACTACTACTTATTTAATTAGTCTGGTGGAGTTAAGACCATGTGGCCTTCTCTTCCACTCACCAAAACAAACATATGTTACATTAGAATATAACAATCACAATTAACTTTAATATTAAGTACTAAATGAAGATTGATAAAAATATAATATCTATTAGATTATGATCTATAATACAACCATGATAATGATAGTTAAGATCAAGACAAAAACTTATAAAATGTATGCAAGCAAGATAAATTAAATTGTTTGGTAGACTGTCCTTGTCTAATGTACGTAAAAAATACAAACAAAAGATGATATATAGAAAACTAATTCTACGATTATATAATATTTTAAAAAAATGAAAATGTTTGTAAATCTTAATAATATTTTCATAAACAATTTAATTTATTAATCGTTAAAAATATGGTGGCGCCCGAAGGTTTAGGACAGATAAAAAATCATGAACCCACTCGAACCCCCATCCTTCCGTCTTGTTGTGTTTGCCTGAACTAACTACATTACGGCTCAATATTTCTTCAGATTTTCCGAAGTACTGATGCAATTTACAGATATTGAAGTCCTTGAATAAATCAATGCCATTCAAAAGTTATTCCTTTCCAAAGGAAATTGCTAAATGTCTCATAAGCCATGAAATTATTTTTATAAAAATATAAACAATAGTTTAAAAAAATTAAATCAACACGCTGTATTAGAAAATCGAACCAAACAATAAAAAATAATTTTATTTTCCAACACGCTTGGGATAAAATTAAAGTGGTCAAGAAAAAAATCATCTCCCAACACATCTAGAATAAAACTAGAGTTACCTACAAAAAAAAATAATTTTACCATCAAAAGCGTGGGATGCTCAATTGATATAATTGATATTAAACAGATATTGGTAAAAGTAAAGTCTCTGAGAAGAAAACGTAAAAACCATAAAAAGCACCCCACGCTTTTGATGGTAAAATTATTTTTTTGTAGATAACTAGTTTTATTCTAGATGTGTCGGAGATGATTTTTTTGTTTACCACTTTAATTGTATCCCAAGCGTGTTGGAAATTAAAATTATTTTTCATTTTTTAGTTCGTTTTCTAATAAAGCATGTTGTTTTCGTTTTTTAAACTATTATTTATTTTTTTTAGTTTGGTTTTCTAATAAAACGTGTTGTATTAGTTTTTTAAACTATCATTTTTTTATTTTTAGTTTAATTGATTGTCATAAACCGGAATACTATGAAAATTTAATTGCTTACGATATTTTTAATGTCTAGGTACGAATATAATTAATTTTTTTTAAATTATAATTATCTAACATTATTATTACATTTTAAAATATTTTAATACAGATAGTTACAGTTAATCGTATCCTTCTCATATGTTTTTGATAAATTACAATGTGGTAAGTTTACAAAATTGTCATTAATATTTTACAGAATAAGATAAAAATGTAAATATATTTAAATTCGATACTATTGTAGTATGAGCTCTTCTAAAAAAATCCTCGGGGTCGGATTTGAACCAGCGACCTATACAATGATGGACTAAAAGTCGATAAGTTTGCAACCTATTATACCGGTCCTTATTATTTTGATGTCCTGATGATCCTGGCCAGGATCTTAGAAAAAAATTATAAAATTATTGTACTGTCATTGGTCGTTTACAAGTAGCCTATACAAAGTTTCAAGTCGATACAATGTTTCAAGTGGGTGAAAATCGTGTTGAATGATTCCGTTACATAGACAGATACAGGTCAAGCTAATATAAAGTTTGTAATATGAAGCGTATATGTTAAATGGTGTCCTTTGCAATGAGTACTCGGTAGAGTCCATTCCATCCATTCCGGTGATCCAGGTTTGATCCCCGACGGGATGGAGAATGAGAGTGTGTGACCTGTACTCGTATTTGTGTGAAAAAGTAAAAAATGTAAAAACAAAAAGAAAAAAAAAACTTTAAAGTCTAGAAAAACGAAAATTGATGAAAACAAAAAGTAAGATTTTTTTAAAGAGAAATATATTCTACAAACTCAACTTTGTTTTAAGAGGCAAATTTGGTAGGCAGATACATTCACGTCTGTATGTAAGACGTTTTTATTGTCGTATCTAGTGCTGTGCATTTTATTGTTAAAATACGCTACTTTATCTGAACATTTATTAGATCCAAACATATGCCCTGTTTATTCAGCACCTGCCAATGTTGTTATAAAATTCATTTTATATCTTTATAGCTATGCATTAAACCGTGTATTAAAATAAAATCAGATTGTATGGAAATGAATCTTTATATGCTTGCATTAGAAATGTACCATAGATATATAGTGATTCTCAATTTTAAATTTGACACGCAATTTATACAAGATAAAAATGTTAAAATTTAAAATTCATACCTGATGTGTCCAGTCGTCCTCAACTAAAAATCAAACTTGTTTATAAAACTTAGTTAATCATTAAACAACGTAGGCCTTCTACTGTAATTTATTTTTAATTAAAACATGCTGAAAGAGGGGCATGGAAGCTTTTGTACAAATACCAGAGGGATAACAGCCAGTTGGTAGACCAAGAATGGGGTGGGAGAATAATATTAACCATGATTTGAGGGAAGTAGATTATACAACCGATGATTGGAAATATTAGCTCAGGATATAGATGTATGGATAGCTTATGTTAATCTATGAATTCGATAGTGCCAGTGAGTTTATTAGTTTATGCCTTTCAGAAGACAATGTCCCATCAGCATTTATAATGAGTACTCATCAGTACCATTTTTAATGCTGATGATGGAACACTGTCTTCTGAAAGGCCAACATTGTTTAATGATTGACGAAGATTTATAAACAGAAGTTTGTTTTAGTTGAGGACGACTGCTGCATCAAGTACGAATTTTATTTATTTTTTTACATTTTAATCAATAACCTCAACGGTGGTTTATCATTAATTTTAAAAGAGCATTGATTACACTGAGCAACATGAATTTTGTCTCATGAGTACCAATAGTTGTACTTAATGCTGCTTTTTTATCGTGTTTTCAAATATGTATTTACAATTTCTCCATCATCCACAGTTTTTTTATTTTAATTTTAATTAATGGATTTAAATAATTACTTTTTATTAAAAGTTTTTTCGTCCATTTGTCCATTGTAAAATAAAACCAAATGAGCTAACTCAAATGGTTTCAGCTATGGAAAAGATATATCAAGACAAACTGAATCATAATATGCTGGCCGATTATTGTTGACACCATCAAGAGGGATGCTCCACAGGCGAAATATAGCACAAAATCGTCATTTCATACTTTCTAGGTGAGTCCGAATGTTCGAATATTGTGTAGTTACGAATGTAGAAAATATTAAAGTGTTTGAAATTATAAATGCCTGTATCTCGGAAACCTTGCGCGATGGAGAAAAATCGATATCATATTTGAATTCAGGAGAAAAACTACTATCAGAATCACATATTTTTCTTTCTGAGACAAAACAAAAAGTTTTTTTTTTGTTGCTCAGTGTTATCGATGATATACTCATTTTTTGGTACACATGGGAGCATGAAAAGTTTTAACTTCTTGTAGGTAAGGCTAACTTTTCTTTATATTTCTCTCTCAAAGAAAATACAATTATCGGATCAATTATTGACGGTGAGCTCTTTTTATATGACTGTGGCAGACATGTTAAAATAGCCCAACAGTATTAAGATTGTTAGACATTTTCACGTTGTATAATTAAAAAAAACACTGGTATGTTATTACCCAGTTATTTCGTACATGAAATATTATCGTAAGTAATGCCACGAGTGATTTCCAAATTATCGATAAACTCACGACTCACGAAGTGGGGAGTGAATTTATCTAGAGAAATTGGAAGTCAAGAGTCGCATTTGTTAGGACTATTTAACGAATAAAATTAAGCTTTTTACTCACAAATCATTATTTAACTATAATTATTTTAAAATATTTATATATTTAGTGTAAACGGCGATATTTGAACAAATGAGAAACGATTGGTATGCTTCATCTGCTTCTTTTGTTTATCACTGCAACCAAATCATACTATTTATTGCCAAAGGAACGCAATATTGTAAGAATGCTCTCTAGTGGAGAAAAAATGAAACACATCAAACTGCATATTAATTAATTTCTGATGTCGTATGATGTAAATATGACAATTATATTTTTCTGGATTATTACCTGGGAAAAATATATATTTAAGAAAGTGCAAACAGTGGTTTCTTTTTTTTTGGTGGTATAATCAATTGCTACAAATGTTTTTATATTAACTCCTGCAAGCGCTACGTGTTGACATTCATACAGTATATATACAATCTGGTAGCCGTATTTCTTGCAGAGTCAGTCACTGCAAAAATAATGCTATGCCTATTCAGAGTGTTAAAAAGGAGGTGATTTCTTTTTATGATAAACTTTAGTTGGTAAATTTTAGGTGAAACACACTGTGATTGGTTGTAAATAAAAAATCATTGAAATGTGATTGGTCATTAACTACCATTTGGGGTATGAGTTAAATAGTCAAGTTAATAAATTTCAATTTTGATTAGACTCCCATTTACTTTAGTACTGTCAATCCAGAATTGAGTAAAACTGAAAGGCGCAACCTCTCGTTTTTGCCTCTCGTCCTCAGTTTAACTTCTCCCATTGTATGTACTCTTTGTGTGGCATGTCACCGGTTTTTCTGGGACTTTACCTGCTGAGAGAGGATTTTTAACTCTGGATAACTCACATGACTTTTTTGGCCATAAAGAGCATGGGGGGAGGCTTTCTGGAACATTAATTAGCTCAATCCAGGGTCAAATCCGAGATATACATCAAAACTTAAGTCAGAACATACTAATTTCGTTTATCTGTTAACTTATTTAAATGTGTCGAAATGCAGTATAGTCAAAATCACATAAAATTGTAAATTATTACTGTGTATTGTGTAATTCGAAACAAATTTAAGTAATTTCTACTCCGTTTCTTCTATTGCGTTATTAGAAATAGTAAGTAAATTAAATCAATGTTTTTTATAGGATACATTGCCAGTTACAGGATATAGATGACAAATATGAAGGGTTATCAGGAAAAAGGAACATATATACTAAGAATTGCAACGGAAATGGATTTTATACGGTCAGCAAGAACTTCAAGAAAAAAAAATCGAAAATCAGTTATAAGGGAGAAAATGAAGATTGAATGACACTATATTAGATTATATTAAAACACAGCATAATAAGATGGTACGGACATGTCAAGCAGATGGAAGAGGATCGGGTACCAAAATGTGTTTTGGAATAAAAACCTAAGGGAAGACGAGGCAGAGGAAGACGTAAAACTTCCTGGAGTCAGGGGATATATTAAACATGAAGGAGAAACATCTACAACCAGGAGATTAGATGAGCCGACAAAATTGGCTATTAAGAATCGGACGATGTCAAAGACATTAATCGACCGATGACCTATCTATTTAAAATTGCAACGCAGATAGTACGTATTTTATTTAACTGTTTGATTGTCTGTATACAATTATAACTTTTACTAGAAATACATCCTTCCCTAGTGATTATGATGGGAGATAATGTTCGGGACTATTTGGACATAAAGTTTTCTATATTTATCAGTTGTGAAAAAAATTCTTAAATTTATCACCCAGGAAACTTATCCGAACCGGGAACGAACTCAGTCCGTAAGTCCATCTCATGCGAAAAACGCCAAGGAAAATGCATCCCTTCCGACAGACGAATAGATATCAATATTAGGTCTCCTGATTATATGAATTTCGGAGAGGTTGGAATTTAATCCTGGCATCTTGTGCACAATGTAACTATTAACGGAACCAGAACTAGCTAATCGGAAAGTAGGCTTGCTACCACTTGAACTGGAGCGATGAAAAAATATAAAGATAGCATTATGCTTTTAAAAGAAAAAAATCCATAGCGCGACAGGTCCAGAAGGCCATTGGCCTACCATCCAACAGCTGGCCTCACATCCAAATATTTTAATTGAAGAGGTAAACATCATCCAGCCAGCAGAAGGCTTACATGTCAGAATATCGGGTTCTCCAACCGTTATAGCTGGTTTTCTCAATCTGGAACAGCTATTAATTTTAACTATCACATTTCCTCTCTATTCTTGGTAGACACCGTTCCCACATTGGCCGAAATTACATGAGAACCTTTCTTTCCTCAAAAGACTCGAACCGGCGCAAGTCTCGTATCTCTGCAACAAGGCATTATGTCTTAAACCGGTTGGCTAAAATGAGGGACAGAATAATAATAATAATGTAAAATTATTATTATCTAAAGCAATTATTATCATCATCATTATCATTATCATTATTATTATTATTATTATTATTATTATTATTAAGGTATTTTCCTTCTCGATCAAGGGCATTGTCTTCTTGAAGTCCCATTAAATAAATAACTTCTTTAACTATTTTTCCATACCGTGATCTTCTTTGTCTTCCCCGAATATATCTTCCGGCTGATGTCCATTAAATATTTTTATATTATCGTTGTTGCTTCCTCATTAAGTTCCAAACCATTTTAACTCCTCCTTTAAATTCAATCTCATTATCATCCTTATTTCTTCATCCTGGATTCTTTGACCAAAGATTCCGAATCTAAATTCCAAATTTAGTCTTCAACAATTAGTTCTTAATGCTTGTAAAACAGAATATATAAATCGGAAATGGAGATAAAGCCTTGTTCTTCTCAAAATGGAACTTAAAGAATCAAGTTAATAAATATAAAGATAGTTTGATATGAGTTAGCAGGAAAAATTATTGGTTGGTGAGAGGAGAGTAAAGTGACAAGCGAGAAGATAATAATACAAATAGAACTAGGGCAGCTACGGGTCTAGACCCATTTATTTTAACACTTACACCTGCTTAACAGCGATGGCGATGCCACAGTATTTATGTGCAGTAGAATATATTCTCAATTTGTGAAAGGGATTTGAAAATATGTGTTAATGGATACGTTATAAAAATCTTCATATATTGTAATAGAGACCTTGTTTTGAAATGAGTTGTCACCTGTTAAATTATTGTTTATAAGGGGACATTTTTTATCAAACTTACTCCTGAAGAATGATGATATGTTGTAATTTTTCTTGCTTATGAAATGAATGATAAATGATCACATAATAATTTTTTTGCCCTTTCATTCATATAAGAAGGCGCTTCAGCAACATTAATAGCTTCAGCAACATTAATCATATTTTCTCTGTATACATTCTAGAAGGCTGTGCTTTTCTTTTATGTGTATCACCATGTCTTGAACATTTTTTATGTTTAGATTATTTAATTGATTACAATGATTAATAGTGACATGAGAATCCAATCTAGCATTTGGAACGACTAAGGAAAATCAGAAGTTACTCTAGAGTCACTTAGACTGATAGGAATACATTATTATTATTATTATTATTATTATTATTATTATTATTATTATTATTATTGGGGGCACGCCGTAGCGTAGTGGTTAAGGCACTGAGCTACAAGCTGGAGGGTCGAGGGTTCAAGTCCCGTTGGGGTCAGGATTTTTAAACTGACCCAAACCCTCTGGCGGCACTATGGCCCTGGGGTCGACTCAGCCTCTAACGGAAATGAGTACCAGACGCTTGTTCTGGGGGTAAAGGCGGCCGTCCACGCAGGGCTGACAACCCGGCTGACATAAAGTGCCGATTGTCTAGAAAAAGTGAAGCCTTAACCTCCTACTACCCCAAGGGCCTCCGGGTCTGTTTGTGGGATCACTTTACTTATTATTATTATTATTATTATTATTATTATATTATTATTATTATTATTATTTTATTATTATTATTATTCAATAATAGATTATATAAGATACAAGCAATTAAATTGGTATGGGCATATAGGCCCATGACCAATGCAAAAAGAAAAGTTAACCAGAAAAAAAAACATTGGAGGTGTCCACCTGGAAGAAGAAGAAAAAAGGAAGACCTCGAAACTCGTGTTTGCCAAGAAATAAAAAACTGGAATAAAAACAAGAGGACTGGAGAACATGGAGTGGATGGATTGAGACGAGTGGAGAAGGAAAATAAAACTTCAGGCACAGAACTAGGCCTATATGTAAACAATGAAAATCTGTATATAAATAATAATAATAATAATTATTATTATTATTAATTATTATTATTAATTATTTTCATTATTCATTATTATTACTGTTATTATTACTATAATAATAAAAACAATAATAATAATAATATTATTATTACTATTATTATTATTAATTATTATCATTCATTATTATTACTATTATTATTACTGTAAATTATTATTATTAATATTATTACTATTTACTATTATTATTATTATTGTTTTATTATATTATTGCTTTATTATACTCTTCACCTCTTAGTTAATAGGATGCTGGTAAATGTTAATAGAAAGAAACAAGCGTTTACATTATAGTAATTAACATGTATTTACATAAGTAGAACGAAAATAATAATGTTGTGTTACTTCATTTGGTAAACCGATCGAACGAGTAATGAACAAAATAATAGAATGCAAATACTATTCTTGCAACAATGGGTGGGATTCAACTATGATTGTGGGGAAGCGAACAGATTGTGGTACTTTTTCCCCATCACTGCTCTAGAGTGTCGTTCAAAAGGTTTGAGGAGAAGTCGCGTACACCTACATTCACACTAAAACGTTTTATACTTTCAGTTGATATCAACGAAGGATGTTATACACAAAAGCATGCCTAATATAATAGAAAGATTTCACCTATTTAGGTAAAATATATTTTTTATCTTAAAGTGTACATATCCGGTTTTCTAAAATCGTGCTCAATTTACCTCGCAGCGCCCAAAACAGGTACACTCTATCTGTGTTTCTCTGCTTCGATATATCAGTTTTCGATCCTTTTCCATCTGTACCTATATAACACAAGCGACTTCAAGCACCCTTCAATATCATTAAAATATAGAATGCATGAAAATATGGAAAGGGTACGTAAATATCAGATGTCCCGCATACTTTAAAAGAAAATAACAATAAGGAAAAATGTCTATGACCATAAAACAATATAATGCACATACATGTAACTCTCTAGATAGAGATGGATTTCACATAGGACCTCCAGGTTCTTTTTAATAAATACAAGTAGCTGTGTATGTCTATTAGACTCTCATCTGTGTTAACTTTTTTATATTAATGTTAAATTATTACATGATGATTAGTGAAAAAATGGATCATGAAAATGAAATTCCAACACTGCCTTGAAAAAAAAAAAAAAAAAAAAAGAAATCACGAAAATATATCTGCAGGATTTGAACTGCGGACTTTTCGAATACGAATGTTAACTTCTATCATCTGAGCTAACCCCTTCTGTCGGTTTAAATTCTGAGCTTCGCCGTCGTGTGGTCGATAGAGTTTCTACTGCTGCGCCCTAGATTTGAACCCCGTTAGGTTACGGAATTTTGAAATTCCTTCTTGGTCTGAATGTGTGTATTCTGTATTTGTGTTTGTGTGAAAAGGAAAAGAACATTGACAATGAAGAATCGGTTCATATTTTCGTTTAAGTTGCAGATGATTATGAAATGCCAAATCTGTAAGATTTTTTTATTTCAGACACGCGTATATTAGTAATCTAAGGATAATTATCATACATTCTCTTTGTAATGTCTTCTTCTTCTTCTTCCTTCCAAGTATTAGGCCAAGGCCTGTTACGATCCTATAGAAAATTTTCCCTCCAGCGTCCTTCCGGGAAATTCTCGTATAAGACTTGAAAGCGTAATAATAGTCCCTTCGATTGGTTGCTGGCAAAGGAAGGCAAGACCAGTAATGGGGCTGCCATCTTATAGCCTCTGGTCAGACTTTTCTGGAGAAGAAAGAAAATAAAGGAAAGAAGAAATGGAAGAAAGGAAAGACTCCCTCGGATGCCCTAATAGCGCCGGGGTCGAAAAAAAAACAAGAGTTAACCAAGAGAGGTTAGATAGTAAAGTTAAAAGAGTGCAAAACACAAGTAAGTGGAAGAAATGTTTTGCTCAGCTTGGGCACCTTGTGGTCGCCATCCACATATCCCCTAGATGAGGACCTCTGAGGGGTCTTTGTAATGTAATATAATATGGCTTAATGCCGTTACCTTGCAAATTTCTTAATTGCTTTCTTCTTCTTCTTCTTCTTCTTTCTTTCATGTGATAGACCTAGTGGTCTGTTACGGTCTCAATCCAACGTTTGAAGGGTGTGCCCAAAGATCTTTTGCCTGGTGGCTGGTAATTTAAGATTTAACGTGATATTCTTGTTCTGCTCATTCTTCTTAAGTGAGATTTCCAGTTATTTCTGTATTTTTGTGCATATTCCATGACTGATTCTGTTTGTAATTCTTTGAGAATCTCAGAATTCCTTTTATGGTCTGTTCTTGAGTAACCTGCAATACGTCTCATAAATTTCATTTCTGCCGCAGTTAGTCTTTGTTCATCTACACTGCGAATTGTCCAGGCCTCACTGCCGTAACATAATATGGGTCTGGCCAGTCCTTGTATAAATTCTAGTTCGTGTGTGTTACTGTACTGTGTATGGCTTGAAAATGTGATTTATGATTCTATATGTTACATATTTCTATCTTATTTTATTGGTATATTTATTTGCTATCATTATTTTGATAGAGTGGTAGGAAATTGAAGTAGATGTTGATTTAGATAGTTTTACAACCCTTCTTGTCCAGAAAACAAGTCGTTTCATTTTATAAAGGTAATGCCTTTTCATAGTCCCGCCATCCTATAATTTCTGTTGAATTTTCTAAAAAAACTTTTCCTTAGCCTTCTCTTTAATTTGTTTTTCAAAATTATGCTTTACATCTCTTAAAGGAAATTACTTTGACGGAATATATGGTTAAAAATATAATGCCATCATATCTGCTGGGAAAAAAAAAAGGAAGAACAAAAATCGTATATAGACTATTTAACTCGTGCCCCAAATGTGAGTCAATGACCAATCACGTTTCAATGAATTTTGTTTTACAACTATTCAGTGTCCTGTTTCACCTCGATAATTATCGAATTTTGATTACCAAAATAAAGAAAGCTCCTCCTTTTTAATATTCTGAGCATTATTTTGCAGTGACTGACTCTCAAACAAATACGTTGAATATAGCAAATAATGAACAGATTCCTTCGACCTACACATTTTATAATTGTGTGTTCAATAATTGTGTTTTTAAATAATGATTTTTCCGAAAAAAATGAATTAATAACCTATAATGTTGGTTATAATATACAGTTTGATGTGTTTCATTTTTTCTCTACTTGGGTGCTTTCTTACAATATTGCGATCTTAAGGTAAAGTGATCCCACTACAGGCCTCGGGAGACCCTTGGGGTAGTAGGAAGTTAAGGCTCCTACTTTTTCTAGACAATCGGCACTTGATGTCAGCCGGGTTGTCAGCCCTGCGTGACGGCCGCCTTTACCCCCAGAACAAGCGTCTGGTACTCATTTCCGTTAGAGGCTGAGTCGACCCCAGGGCCATAGTGCAGCCAGAAGGTTTTGGTCAGTTTAAAAATCCTGACCCCACCGGGACTTGAACCCTCGACCTTCTGGCTTGTAGCGCGGTGCCTTAACCACTACGCTACGGGCGTGCACTTTCACTTTATCGTGAGTGTTAAAGTTGGCCACGTATTTCCATTAAGAACGTGATACAGAAGTGAGCGGAGGGAAAGCGGGGGCTGTGGAAACAACTCTCATAACACTAGACACTAAGATGTTCTTATCGACTGAGAAGAAATAATTTCTATTGCCTACTTGAACCCAAACTAGCTGTAACAATTGATTTAAAGAATCCATTTTGTTCTGTTTCCGTGGTATGAATACATATCGTGAAATTATAAACGCAATTGAGTCTGAATAAGAAATTTTTATAGGTTTTATCTTTCCTAACTACATTACTTTGAGTTTTAGGTAATGGTTTTTAACTCTATCACATAACATAATATCGAAATGGGTAACATAAATAATAGAAAGATTTTTAAAAGAACATTTGAAAGTGATTAAAATATTTCTAAATGTACCTTAGCTTCTTTTAGAATTCTAAGTGAACATTTATTATGTTTTAATGGGCTAGGGATCCTGATATAAAATAATCTGTTTTATTAATGCTATAATTTTCTATATTCGTTTTTTTAAATGCTGTCAAAAATTACAGTACCACATAACTGAAATAAACAAACATATCAAATACCAACATATATATTTATCAATTGGTGAACCAGAACAAAATTTAATTTTGGAGACTGGAGAAACAATAAAATCTTGTAGTGAGATCACATATTTAGGAAATAAAATAAATAAAAATGGACAATTGTTAAAAGCATCATTACTTATGGAGCAGAACTTTGGCCATTAACAACAAAAACAAATAAGTACCTTTTAGCAACGGAAATGGATTTTATGCGAAGGGCCGCAAGAATTTCAAGAAGAGAAAAAAATTAGGAACTTAGTAATAAGGGAGGAAATGAAGATTCAAGACACTATTTTAGATTATATTAAAACTCAGCAATTAAGATGGTACGGATATGTCCAGCGAATGGAAGAGGATCGACTATCAAAATCTGTTTTGGAATGGAAACCTGAGGGAAGACGAAGCAGAGGAAGACCTAAAACCTCCTGGAGTCAGGGAATATGTTTAAATATGAAGGAGAAACATCTACAACCAGGAGATTGGATGGACCGACAAAATTGGCTATTAGGAATCGGACGATGTCAAAGACATTAATCAACCGATGATCTATCTATCTATCTATTATATTCCAGAAAACTAAACACTAAACAAATTAATATTTGTCAACCTTAATTATTTGATACGGTCAGTCAGAATTAATTATAATTTTAGTTAATAAATATTACACAAATAACATAATACAAAACAACTTTTTTATTTAGACTGTGATGTTTAAGCTTTTGGAAAAATTAACAGAAATTATATTGGAAGCAAATTAATATAACAATATAGACTTAGACTAGGACAAGGGAGAATAGAATCCGATTTATTGTTGCTCTTTAATACACTAAACTGGCCTACATGCAGTTAAATATCTTTAGATATATAAAATTGTATCTTAGAAAGGTTTCAGATAATGAATGGACTGTATCATAGTAGTCCATATGTAGAGTGCGAAATAATTATATGGACAAACTTGCACAGAGCTTTGATAGTCTCTGGCCGGTACTTCATCCAGAGTTCTTTTTATTGATGTCTCAGGCGTATCTCTTGGATCGTCACTGTTAAGATTGCACTCACAATGTAAGTTCCCATACCTTTATTATGGTCGAAATTTCTAAAATCTGCATTAATTAAACAGTATAACATGGAATAATAACGTTCAATGTATTATGAATAAAAATTGTTTAGAATAGAAGTAGTATACAGAGAAAATCCTTCAAACTTTAATCGTAAATTTAATTATCTTTGGAATCATTATGATCTAAGATATTCTTACTGCCATTAAATACTTATTCACAAGTAATTTTATATTGTGAGATCTTTACCCTATTCTCCATCCCTATCAAGTGCTTCATATGATATATAGTTTCATATTGTTTAGTAATTTACTATCGAAATGTAAAATCTTATATAATGTTGGAATATTAACTTTCTTATCTAAAGGAATTGGTGATTTAGCTTACAGTAATTGCTTGAATATTAAATTTTGGGAGATGAAACTTTATCTATTATTTAGATACCCTTTATTTACAGGACTTTCTATAAATCCTAAATTATTAAAAATCAATTTATAATAAAGTTTATTTCAAGGGGATAGAATTTGCATAGGAATATATCTAAATTACAATTTCAATTGTAATGCAAGCTTCCACACAACCACTGGATGTCAGATCGTCTGTTAGCACTGAACAGTGTTCTTGTAGCTATTGTATATAATTTTGTAAGAACTGCTTGCAGCACAGACTTTAAATGTTTCCAAAACTAGAGGTTAAATTCTCCTAAACAAGCAGGTCAAAGTACAATACAATAATCATAGCTCAGAAGATATTAATTTTTGGGAACTATGTTTATACTTTTAACTACCTCCTCTGAAAATATCGAACCTTCTTTACAACATTCGTTATAAACTAATGCAAATTCTGTTATCGGTCTTTTCCAATGGTCATATAATTTTACCGTATATGAATAATTTATATTATCATGTAATATATATTTAAGGTGCTAAGTAGTTGGTTAAACCTTGAGTGCACACTATCTGATAAAACATCTCAATCGACATAATTCATAACCCGCTGGTCTGTGCTGGGAAGCATGGCCAGTCCGGGTTCTTAGACATTAATTCCATTTGCCCCGGTAATTTAAAATGTGTGTATCGGAATATGCGTTCAAACAGTGCCTTACTTATTGTTTTGAGTTTATTTTAATATTGAATTCTACTTTTAATAATTTCATGCCTGATATATCAACACTATATTACTCTGCAATAAAATGACGGAAGCCGTAGATACACATAACATGTCACAAGAGTTCTTTTCTGCTCTGAGTATCGTTTTAATCATCTAATTTCCTGTTAATTTCGAACCTTGCGAAATCACATTATTAATCATGTAATTAAATTATAACTTCGACAGATGTATTTTTGTGGCCTCTTTTATGGAACATATTTATTCTAAATGTAAATTATTCTACAGATTTAAATTACTTAAAATATTACTGAAATTCAATGGAAAATATGGAAGTATTCTTAGCCAAATGAATGAAAGGAGGTGGAGTCGCTGCCATTTCTCTCCAGTACATGTTACTTGCAAGGTTAACTGAACATTCATTTAATACTAGTAAAGTTGTGGCAAAATTTCATTGAGGTGTTCATAAAACATTATAATATATAATTATGCCTTATTTTGCAGTCTCCTTAATGTCTAAAACGATTAAAGCAATATAGGCATTTTGAGTACACTGCCCCCCTCAGCAGCAAGTTGTTGGTTATCAACCTACTCCTGAGTATGGGACTGGTCCCTAAATGTGTATATTGTTTTAATCCATTTAACAGATGAGGAGGCTAAATTTATAATTTTATTATAATTTCTTATATTATCATTCATTTTAACACTTCAATTGACAATGCATCCTATAATAAGGTATCTTGTTTCAATTTATTTAAAATTCTAGAAATTACTTAAATTTGTATTGAATTGCACAATATACAATAATAACTTACATCTATTTTTTTTTGTTTTTCTCTGTGGTCTAACACATTTAACTGACAAGAGAGACTAGTGTATCGTCAATATAATGATTAAAGGAGTTAACTGGCTTCCACTATAAGTTATCTTGAAACTCAACTTCTCCGTTTTGAGACTTCAGTGAAATAAATATGAGAAAGGTGTAATCGAAACTATCTGTTAAATATGGAAACAAATAGATTACATATATAAAATCATGCGATTCCAATATTTAATCCATTTTCTCGGTCGGCGGCATTATTCCGTCTGATAAACCTTACATTATATGTAGCTGTGATCCTTAGTCCCCATACCATTGTATGGCTGAGATGCTCGTAATATCCTTGCAAAATGTAATAAAAGCAAAATTCAAATAAATCTGAAAAAAATGCCTCAAAATTACCTTTTCGACTTCTCGTTATACAATGATTATAGAGCTTTATGGCGAGGCTAAATTATATCTATATTGTCAATATCTTACAGGAATGGGTTTTCTAGATGATCTAAAAATTCTTGAAATAGTATTATGCAGCACATACAACAATGGTGGTACTACTAACCAAAACATATTCAACAATGAGTTTCATATTCAACAAATCGCGGATAAACGGTGGGAGGAACTATGACTTTCTTCAGGTTTTAGATTTGAGCAAAGAATGGATGGATATTTTCTTCTCTTATTCGTGTCCAGATTGACTTCGGAAGCCAGTTGCTTGATCCGCTGTTTGTGACAGCATTTAGTCCGTCCACTGGAACTGATTTCACTGGGGAACAGTGATTTTGGTGCCTTAATGTTTTCACCTATTTATGGGTATATTTGGGTCACTGATTCCAAAGATGATTTCAGTTTCGTCCTATCAGCTCTAGTTTTTGAGATAGAGTTTATTCAAATTATATACCAGTTCAAAAATACTGGTCCACATATACAACTATATTACTCGCATACAATTAAATACAAAAGAACAAATACTTTCTTTTTCATGAAACAACTGTATCTATATAACTACCATAATTTATTTACACATTAGTCTCGTTAGAATCATTAATTTTCCTCCATCAGGTCGCAGAATCCCCGTTTCTGTGATTTCCTCCGATGCAATGATCTTGGACATTCTCGGTGGATGCTCCAACAGTAGTCCGCCATCATATGTATATCCCACCGTCCACGATACCTTTCTTCCATTGTACTTAATTCCTGGTGAAAACGCTCACCCTGTTCCTCACTTACATCTCCAAGATTGTCTGGAAATCGATCCAAATGACTGTGTAGGTAGTGTAATTTGATGCTCATGTTACAACCTAGTGCACAAAAAGCAGTGAGCATATTCTCCACTAGTTCATCACTATTAGGAGACTTATAGTTTCCAAGGAAATTCTTCACTACCATACAGAACGAAGACCATGCGGCTGCTTCAGTATCATTCATTGAGTCTTGAAATTGATGGTCATTAATAAGTTGGCGGATTTGTGGTCCATCCAATATACCTGCTTTTATTTTTTCCTTACTCAGTGCAGGAAATTTTGTACATATGTAGCCAAAACATGTTCCATCTCTATTCAACGCCTTGATGAACTGTTTCATTAAACCAAGTTTAATATGCAGTGGTGGCAAGATGATGTTGTTTCTGTCAACCAAAGGTTCTGCAACGATGTTTTTTTTCTCTCCAACGGTCATGCTTTCTCTAAGAGGCCAATGCCTTCTCACCCAATGTTGATCTTTGGCTCTAGAGTCCCATAAACATATAAAGCATGGGTATTTGGTGTACCCACCTTGTTGTCCTAGAAGAAAATTCACCATCTTGAGATCGACACACATTACCCATTGGTGATCACGGTAAGAGATCTTCTCTAGCACTGTAGCTATTGTATGTTGATTTTCACGCATAGAAACTGAGTGACCAATTGGGATTGACCTGTATATGTTCCCATTATGCAAAAGAACACATTTTAGGCTGCGTTTGGAGCTATCTATAAATAACCGCCATTCACTTGGTGTGTATTTTCTTACACCCAGCTTCATTAACAGTCCTTCAACTGATTCATACAAAAAACAAATTGATTTTCTACTGTGAAGAATGGCAGGAAGTCTGTTTCTCTTTTGCGATAGACTGTGACCTTTGTTCCCGGTAACAGACATTGTTTCTCTGCCAGCCTGGAAGCTAACAACTCAGATGACTTCTTTGGAAGACTTAGATCCCTTATGAGGTCGTTCAGTTCCGCTTGACTAAAACCGGATGAAACTGATGAAGGTCCTGGGAAATCGCTGTCATTTCCCTCAGAATAGCTTTCAGTTGAATCATCCTCTTCTTCTGGTGACTCTGGAAGACTGGTAAAAATTGGAACAGGTATCTCCTCTGAATGTGGAACAGGGCGTCTTGCGGAGCGTAGATTGGGATATACCCATCTATTCCGGTTTTTGCTATTGATTGCCCTTTACATTGACTGAACAAAAATAGCAGTCATCACTATGGTTAATTTGTTCTCGCCAGATCATTGGTTCCCCAAATTTCAAGCATTTCCGTTTCCCATTTGTCCATTGTCGTAGATGCTCTGTGCACGTTTTACATACAATGTGAGGTGCCCAAGGCTTATCTTGATCTCCCAGTTGTACTTTGAAATAGGCCAAATAAGCTCTTCTTACAAAGTCAGTTATAGGTTTTCTTTGTTGAGTGAATGTGTACTCCCCACAGATGAAACAAAACACATCAGGATTATTCACACATTTTCTTCGTGTTGAAGCCATGTCAGTCTAGAAAAAGGATAAACAATTGTCAAATTAGTAAAATTACATATGCAAACGGCAACAACAACATGAATATAACTTGGATTAAATCAATTAGTATTATGCAAACAATCGATTTACAATGGTGGTACATAAGAGCAGTATCATCAATATCTTGCAAACTAGAGCTGCTGCAACAAAATGGATGACATTTTTGGAATCAGCAGTGCCGAAATACCCAGAATCAGGTGAAAAATTTCAGGCACCAAGAAAAAAAATATTTTTTTGTTCCCCAGTGTTTTAGTTCCCTGGCAGCCAAATTCCTTTATGGTGGTTTTTAAGGGGCTCGATTAGTTATCCCTAGCGTATACTGCGGTGCGGGTATGTAGTATTAGCGTTATGATAACATAAATTGTGACAGGAACACTCGCTGGAATAGGGCATCGGAAACTGTGTTGAAATCGGCACAGAATGAGCCATACTGTTCTGCGTAATGTGCCTGGCCGAAATTCTCAAGTAAGGTTGTCCACATCAACCACTCTTTTTAACATTTATTTTGACGACATGATAAGATTATGGAAGCAAACAAGACTGGGGGAATTAACTTAGGAAATATAGTAATAAAAACAGTAGCCTTTGCAGATGACCAGATTTTAATAGCAAAAACAGAGGACGAACTACAAAGAATGTTATATAAACTAAATAAAATATCAAAAAAATACAACAAGGTAATATCATCAGAAAAATAAAAAACAATGGTCTTCAAGAGCGCTCATCCAGTTCGGACAAAGATAATATTAGAAAATAAAACAATAGAACAAGTGGTAAGATATAACTTCCTAGGTTGCGAATTATCATACACAATAGAAACAGATATAAATAACAAACTAAAAAAGTTTAATTACATAACAGGAACACTAAAAAGAAATTTGAAAAATAAAGCCAAGAAAGATTATCATGAAATTATACAAGACAATGACAGGCCTATTATTAATTATGGATCCGAAACATGGACAGTGACAACGCAACAATCTGCCAGAATACAAGCTGCTGAAATGAAATTCCTCAGACCAATAGCAGGATATCAAAGAACAGACAAAAACATAATACAGAAATAAGACAACTATAAGTAGAGGAATTAAACACAACAATAGTGAAATACAGAACTAACTGGAAAGAACACTTGGCAAGGATGACTGAGAATAGAATACCAAAAGCAGCATACAGCTATTCACCACGAGGAAGAAGAAGTTTGGGAAGACCGAAGAAAAGATGGAAATAGCAGCAATTTGGAGCCGGAACAGCTAGCAAATAAGCCTAAACCGTGATGATGATGAAGAAGGACAAGAACAAGAAGATCTCTGTGATTAACATGCCAATGTGAGGCCAGCAGCCGGCTGGTAGGGTCAAGGGCCTTTTAGACCTGTCGCCCCATGGAGGACAAGTTTAGTTTCGATGAAACAAAAAAAAAGTCACTAGAACATTAACGGAAACACACACATTTATATATATATATATATATATATATATATATATATATATGCCTATATGTATGTCTACTGGATAAAGATCTGTAAAAAAAATAAAAAATGTTTTTATGAGAACAATATCAATAGCTTCATTCGTTCAGAATTCGCTAAAAGGGGGAAAGAAGAAGAAAAGAAATTGAAAAAACCTGTAATATTATCATTAAAACTAATTGCTTTTTCTGTTATTTTCAGTGATAAAAGACTTATACGGTGGATGTGGGTCTATTCTATGACTGTTTCTAAAATATTTGTATTTATGTCTACATACAAACTCTACTCTAAATAAGAAGTTATTTGCTAAGCTATAAAAAACTTCATATTCCACTATTTGAATGGTTCCGGATTATAATAAAAAATAATAAAACGACCGGGAAACAACATGGAATACGCAAAATGCAAGTCAACACCATAAAGGCTTACAGTTTGTAATTTTCTAAAATGGAATATCCTTCGAAAAATTTATTGAAATGATTGGAAAAGCCAGTGTTGTTAAAATCTCCCCTCCTATCTCTCTTTCCCTTTCGCCCTATTCCCCCAAAAACCGTACACAGAAGGGAGGCCGTAGTGGTTTTAAACTCGTGAAATATATTAAGGGTGGATGGAATGGGGTAAGAGAATTCTGCGGGAAGTTTATATTTGATCATTTTTTCCTTTTGTTCCTGATAAATAATATAAAATCAGTAAAAATACTCAGAATATTAAGACAAACTTAGGGAAATGCTGTGGAAAAATGGTTAATTTAAACGAAAATATGTAATGCAGGATGTTAATAAACTAATAACGAAACAATATCAATGAACAGAATAACAATAGGAAAATTAAGTTAGAAGAATGTAAAACAAATATATAGAATTACAATGGATGAAAATGTATAATTCTACTGTTTAAATAAAAAGTTTAAATTGGATTGGTTATGTAAATGTAAATAAAAATAATCGTGAAGTTGAGAATCTTTGTGATAGATTACGAAACCGGGCAGGGAACAAATGTCATTAGATAAGAATAGTCCGCAAATATCAATAAGCCTCGGTTATGGTTCCACCATATCCGAATGAGAGAGTAGTTCTATGCCAGGTCCTCCATGGAGGTACACACAACGGTGAGACGAAACACATTCACACACATTCATACTAAACATGGCGAATATGATGACAATTTACTCATAGACCGATAGTTTTGCCTCTTCCTGTTGATAAAAAATTGCCTCTTCCTGTTGATAATTTTGCCTCTTCCTGTTCGTAATATGACATATCTCCGCAAATTAACTTCTTTGACAAGGATATCGATTCAACAATGTATGATCGTTACGGTAAAGCAATAAATACCAAAAGAAAACAACTTCAAAAATTACCAAAAAAAAAGGTTAGTTCTGTTGCTCTAAAAATTTTATTAAATGTTGCATAATGAATTTGCATTATTGGTAATAGTTATTTCTTATACAATCATCTGTTATTGATTTTTTGCCAATCCCAAAGAGATTTAACAGTAAAATATATGATATTTATAACTATACAGCCGGCATAGAAATCGCCCGGAAGTAACATCGGAATACATAACCTCACATTTGGCAAATATTAAACATTATAATTATTTTTACCTTCTGATGTTGTATTATTCGCTAAATAGTCACTCCAAATCCAACGCGAGGTTAAGTTTTTCATGAGACAAAATCACTCGCGACTTTGTCGCTCGTGATTTTTTCAGAAAAAAAACACAACCTCTTGTTAGATTACTGTTGATATTTACAGTGGCCAGATGATGTTCGGGGATCGCTTGGGCCTTGAATTTGTGCGACATTTATCTTACAGTAGAAGAAAAAATCCGAAAAATTCCATCACCAAGGAAACTTGACGGACCGGGGATCGAATCCGGGCCCGCAAGCATAAGAGACTACAGTGGTGGACAATCTGGATATTATACTTTTTAAAAAAAATATATATATTTGGTCAATTTTATTTTGATTGTATCAAGTAAGTTATTAATCGACGTTTCTTTCATCCCATCCCAAGTTATTCAGGAAGAGCACTAAGAGAGAAGGTAAGGGGGGTGGTATTTTGAATTGAAATACGGGGTGACGGTGTTTAGTTCTCCTTGTTGTAATGCATCACGTACATCAACACTATGTAAATCACCCACTGGTTACATACACAGAAGCCAGCATAATGGAACTAGCAGAGTGAGAATTTAAACGACAAAGTGAGCCACACACTACCTGCTACACATCAATATTCATAAAGTGGGCGTGGCCACAAGCACGCTGGTGCTAATCAAGTGGTCACTGCTGCAGGTGACCACGGGGGATTTCTACCCCCACATCGTGCAAATACTGCTTCAAATCCCAAACAGCACAACTTCCCTTGCCACTTAAGTTCAATTTGACTGTCATGAGCAGGACTCTCCTAGAATTTCATCATTTTTGTTCATATTTTTACGGGCTTACCAACTAACTCATAAATATTATCCACTCCAGAGGTTTATAACTTCGCGGACATAAGCTATCCTGTTTTCCAATCATCCTCTGTGTAATTCTTCTCCCTCAAATCATGGTTAATGCTATTCTTCCATCTAATTCTTGGCATACCTATTGGGTGCTTTCCTTCTGGTTTTCCTGCAATAAATTTCCATGTCCCCCATTCATTTCCTATTCGTGTCACATATCCTGTCCACACAGATTAAGATACTTAACTGTTCTTATTACAATTATTTTCCCATAAAGATCATGAAGCTCACTGTTGTTTAATGTTCTCCATTCACTTGTTCGTCTTTATTTGGTCCAAAACTTTCCATAAGAACTTTATTTTCACATGCTCATAATATTTTCTTCTCTCGTAAAGTACAGTAAGAGACCATGTCTCGTATATATATATATATATATATATATATATATATATATATATAATGTAACTCAAAGAATAATAGTTTTATAAGCATATTTATTAGATGGCATGCTTATATAATTAACCTGTAGTACCAGTCTTCCTACAAAGTATTGTAAGAAGTGTTATTCTTGTTTCTTTCTTTCTTTCTTCTCCTCTTTTTGCCAAGGCTATAATCGCTCTGATGGGCCGTGGTTAACAAGCTCGCTTATAGTTCCGAAGTTCGCAAGATCAGACTTGATAGGTTCATGGATTTTTAAGGTGATAAAAATCCTGAATATAGATACCTTCGGAAGGGTAGTAAAGCTTTGGAAACCGTGTCATAGAATTACCACATTTAAAAGAACCTCATGCAGGGGTGGGTGTTAGGTACTCTCTCACAGCGCAGGTGCGCTCATACAATCATTTCGTACTGATTACAGATAAGAGAAATTACAAACCAGTTCAATGTTTTATCACAAGTAATGCCACGAGTGATTTCCAAATTATTAATAAATCCACAATGTGACGAAGTGAGGAGTGAATTTATCTAGAGAATTTGGAAATAAAGAGTGGCATTTGTTAGGATTATTTAACGAATAAAATTAAGCTGTTTACTCACAAATCATTATTTAAATATAGTTATTTTAAAATATTAATATACTCAATGTAAACGGCGGTGTTTGAAAACAAATGAGAAACGTTTGTTATGCTTCATTTGTTCATCATTACCACCAGATCATATTATTTATTGCCAGAGGATCGCAATATTGTACGAATGCACCCTAGAGGAGAAAAAAATGAAACACATAAAACTGTTTATACCCAACATTATAGGTCATTAATTAATTTCTGATGTCCTATGATGTAAATTATTTTTCTGGAACGTAATTTCCTGGGTAATAATACATTTAAGAAAGTGCAAACAGTGGTTTATTTTATTGTGATATAATCAATTACTACGAATGATTTTCTATTATATCCCGCAAGCAGTATCTGTTTACATTCGTGCACTATATATACACTCCGTTAGCCATATTTCTTACAGAATCAGTCCCTGCAAAATAATGCTCTGACCGATTCAGAATGATAAAATTAAACTAATAAAATCGAGGCGAAAAACGACTGTGATTGGTTGTAAATCGAATTTCCTTCAAATGTGATTTGTCATTGACTGCCATTTGGGGTATGAGTTTAAATAGTCGTTCAAAATGTGTATCATGTGTAGAAATCTCAAGGTGACGCAAAATCGATTATACTTCACTGATCAGACTTCATGCCGTTTATGTATGCAACTAAGACATCGGCAACTGTACATCAAGAGAGACGCGTTCACACTGTGCATAATGACCCCGACCTGACCTCATGAGTAAAAAGTAAGAGGCCTCTGATTAAAATCAGTCCGATCTCTACAAATCACATTTGAAATATGATAAACCTGTGGTTTATGAACCATTTGGACAACTGGCATGAAGTGTAATTTAAATATAACTGTAATTAGTACCTCTCTTCATACTTTTAGCTGCTGTTGTTCTTCTTTTCCAACTTCTTCTACTTCGCCGATTTTATTTCTTCCACCTGTTCTTTTTCTTCTACTTACGATATTGCCTTTTCCCGTCAACTTCTTCTTCTGCTTCTTACAGAGCCCTAAATGCATAATGATTAACGGACTTAGTTTCATACTGTACCTAGGAAATGTGAGTTTCACACTGTACTTAGGAGACGTAAACTGGAACATGTTTTTGCTTTGGTATTTTTTCATCCTATGACCTCTTTTAGCAGATATTAAGTTAAAATGAAATACATAAAATGAACATTTATTATTGATATTACATAAGGGAAAATTGGCAGCATGTGTTTTTACTGAAAAATACTAAAAACAAAAGTTGTTTAATTTCACATCTCCTATGTACTGTGAATAGTCTTCATTATTATAAACTAATGCGCCAATAAATATTTGCCTAAGCAGTACAGTTAATTTTTGTCGTCTCCGTATTATTGTATTTCTTTTACAGTATTCTTATTTACTCATTAAAATGTTAAACATGTTTTATTATTTTTATTTTCGTACATTATTTCTACATCATTATTGCTTAAGTTACTTTAACACAAGATTTTTTGTACACACGCACGCACACACATACACACATAATATTTGTATGACATGATTATAGGAACGGAACCAAGGAAGATACACATGAGGATTAAAGATTGAGGCCATTGAACAAGTGAAGAGCTTGCAATACTTGGGTTGTACTATCAATAGTAACATGAACTGTGGTCAAGAAGTAAAGCAGAGGATAGCAATGGTAAAATAAACTTTTAACAAAAAGAGAAGCATTTTGTGAGGATCTTTGGCAAAATAATTACGGAAGAGGCTATTGAAGTGCTCTGTGTGGAGTGTAGCAATGTATGGTTCAGGGACTTGGACATTACGATGGAATGAGGGAAAGCGACTGGACGCTTTTTAAGATGTGGATGTGGATATGGAGAAGGATGGAACGTATAAGTGGACAGACGAAATAAAAAATAAAGATGTGCTAGACAGAGTGGGTGAAGGAAGAACAATGCTGGAACTCATATAGAAGAGAAAAAGAAATTGGACTGGCCACTGACTAAGAAGAAACTGCCTGTTGACGGATGCCCTAGAAGGAATGGTCAACGGAAAGAAAGTTAGAGGCAGAAAAAGACATCAGATGATAGACAATATAAAAATGAATGGTTTGTTTGCGGATACAAAAAGGAAAGCTGAGTTAAGAAAAGAGTGGAGAATGCTGAGTTTGCAGTGAGAGATCTGCTCTTGGACAGAATACTATGTATGTATTTTGTCATCATCATCATCATCATCATCATCATCTGCATTCATGGATTAGGTCTGTTGACCCGTTCCGACTTCAGCCCATCTCTTTCTAGGTCTGCCCACATCTCGGGTGCCTTTAGGTTTGTATTTTGTTATTTGTTTTGGATATCTATCTTCATTCAATCTGTCTATGTGCTCCTCCCATTTTTGTCTATATGTATCTATTTTATCAAGTATTGCAATTATTTCAAGTTCCTGTCTTATTTCGGGGGCACGCCGTAGCGTAGTGGTTAAGGCACTGAGCTACAAGCCGGAGGGTCGAGGGTTAAAGTCCCGTTGGGTCAGGATTTTTAAACTGACCCAAACCTTCTGGCGGCACTATGACCCTGGGGTCGACTCAGCCTCTAACGGAAATGAGTACCAGACGCTTGTTCTGGGGGTAAAGGCGGCCGTCACGCAGGGCTGACAACCCGGCTGACATAAAGTGCCGATTGTCTAGAAAAAGCGGGAGCCTTAACCTCCTACTACCCCAAGGGCCTCCGGGCCTGTTGTGGGATCACTTTACTTTTACTTTACTTTACTTTCCTGTCTTATTTCTGTGTTCTTGATTCTATATTATATATATATATATATAATATATATATATATTTGTATGTAAACATATACTTACATATCAGTAGTTTAATAAATATATACATTATGTAGACGCTCTGTCATACATTTTCAAGGTAGACTTCGATATAAGAACACTGATAGATCCCTTGTTAGAGCTGATTCTAACAAAATATGGACATGGATTGCAGCATGCAAAGTAGATTTCGAATGTTCAAGTGTTGCGATTTATTGTACGACATATGGCGTCATAGACCACAAGTTGCAATTATTATCAGCTACACATTGCAGGGGAGTAATTAACTGTAAGCTTGAACGCGTGACTATGTGTTTCGGGGTAATTATCTCTTCCCTCGACAAGAATTTCTTAACATCGCTGACCTTGTCTCACAGAAGCTATAAACCAAAGCAAGAGACGTATATTTAACACCCTGTCCAACCGCTCATGACTCCATACTTTTTTATTTACCTATTCACAGGACAGGAATTCCAAATGACTTCAATTTTTTATCTTATTTTGTATAAAGAGTTGAAGTATGTGTCATCATTTACTCATCTAGTCTTGTGATCTTTATTCTTTCGGTGTAGACAAAATATTCAATTTCATTCAATGCTCTAGTTAGACCACCGCTGTGCTCTCGGGGTTGCTTCGCTGCCTCGAACGCAGCAGATCCGGGGTCGATCCCCAGTCGGGACAAGTTGTCTTAATAACTAGATAAAATCAATCAGTTTATTCCGATTCGAGGTCTGAATTTATGACCTCCCCAATGTACAGCTTTAAAATAATATTTTTATTTTTTTTAATTCTCAATTCAAATGTAAAATTAAAATCTTAAGAACTATGGATCTGAATCTTGGGTACTCACATTCAAGCCACTGAAATGAAATTTTGAAGATGCGTAAAAGGATGTACATGCATGGATAGATTACACAATGAATCAATAAGAAATGAACTGGAGATATTTTCAATACTCGATAAACTAGAAGAGCACAAATACCAATGGACAGAAAATTTAGACAGAATGGACAATACAAGATTACCCAAAACGATCAACACCTTCAAACCATATGGAAAAAAATCTTTGGGACGACCAAGGAAACGATGGGCTTGAGACCAGAATTGGTCGCATTGACCTAACCCTGGAAAGGAGGAAGAAGAAGAAGAAGAAGAGCTATTCAGGGGAAAACATTACTTAATAAGATACGCAACACAGAAATTAGGGATAAATGTCATATACAAGACATAACCATATTTATTACAGATAAACGAAAACATTAGAAAAGTCATAGGCCTATAGAAAGAATGGAGGGACAACCGACTTGCAAAAAGAGCTACAGAAGATAGACCAATGGACGGGAGAAGAACAAGAGGAAGACCAGCCAAGAGATGGATAGACAGTGGATGCACATCCAATAGTCTTCCTCCGAGGAGTGATTTTGGAAATAAACAGGATGAAAATCCTACAAATTATGAATGATAACAAGAAGATTTGTGGTTAGACTGCGTCCATGATCTTTAGGTTTATCCAGTAAGTTTCTGTCACATAGTCTATTTCTGTACACGACTAACTCACTGGCTCTATTGAACTCGTAGGTTCATGGCCATGCGGATATGCATCCCTATCCTGAGCTAATGTTTTCCAATCATCACTTGCATAAACTACTTCCTTCAAATGATAGTTAATGTTATTCTCCCACCTCATTCTTAGTCTACCAACCGAGCGTTTTTCCCTTTCTTACAAGAAGCTTCCAGGCCACCTCTTTCATTTCCCATTAGTGCCACATATACAGCTGCTACAGCGCAGTCTACGAGACTACTATACTTACTACTTATTTGAACGAGTCCTGGTTTAACAACCTTTGAGAAATTGAGAAAATCCTGGAAAAATGGCAATCAGAAGGATCGGAATCGGTGTTTCATTCCAGGATTACCCGAAACGTTGACACCATAGTCAAATGGTTCGATAATAAAATACTTTTCATTTAGTTCCTGAAGGAATTCCTGCAGTCTAAATAACATTCCTTAATTAGTATTGAAGTCCACCACTGTGGTCTCGAGGTAGCGTGCTGCCTTGTCACGCAGCGGGCCCGGGTGCGATCCGTGGTCGGGACAGGATCCTGGGTAAGGTTTTTTTCGGGGTTTTTCCTCACCTGTAAATCGTCAGGAAGCTTAGGTCCCAACGGTCCCCGAAAACCATCCGGCCATCATCATCATCATCCTTATCATCATCATCATCCTTCACCGGTATGGAAAGCAACGGGAAGCTCCCACACCTATAATTCCCTAATAAAGCTGCAAAGTATAGCATGGAAATGCCACGATTGCAGTGAAAGACTTGCCCTCGGGCAGAATTACTATGGATGGAATTAGTATTGAAATAGGCAGATGGCATTTATTTCATAATAGATATAACATTGACAATATTAGTTTTTCTTGCATTCTTTTTCCGGGGTTAGTGCAAATGGTCAGGTCATTGGAGTCTACAATTTATATTTAACTCATTCACTCACTCTATTGAACCTGGAGATTCATAGACGTGCGAGTATAAACATTTCTAGCATGAGTTAATGATTTCCAGTCATTCCCAGCATAATTCGCCTCCCTCAAATCAGAATTGGGGCATGCTGTAGCGTTGATAGTTAAAGTAAATAATTAATTAATATATATATATATATATATATATATATATATATATATTCACTTATTTATGTGATTATAGTAAATATATTTGTTATTAATCCGTATTTAATTATATGAGGTTGAAGGTTCGAGTCTCGGTGATTCGGATTTTTTAAACTGACCTAAACATTCTGGTGGCACCATGGCCCGGGGTCGACTCAGCCTCTAACGGAAATGAGTATGAACGTTTTATCTGGGGATAAAGATGGCCGTCACACAGAGCTGACACACCTTCTGACATCAAGTGCTGATTCTCTAGAAAAAGTGGGAGCCTTAATCTCCTACTACCCCAATGACTGTAGTGGGATCTCTTTACGTTACCAACTCAGGTTTAATATTATTCTCCCATCTCATTCTTGCCCTACCTACCGGGAACTTTTCCTCTAGTTTTCCTACGATAAGTTTCCATGTCCCTCTTTCAGTCTCCATGTCTAATGCACTCCACAAGTTTTAACTGTAGTTATTATATCCAGTTTCTCAAACATCATATGTTATGTAAATTTCTCCATTCATCTGTTTGTTTATCTCTCCTTGTTCTAAAAAATGCTCCTAAGAATTTCATCATCGTGATTTTTTTCCTCCCTTAAAGTAAAAATCGTTGTTTCGCAAAGAAAAATCGTGTTTAGTTAACTTTTTTTCTCGAGAAATTGAGATGACAAGAGTTCCTCCAATGTATAATATCATGCGTTTCTAGAGTTGAACCTATGTTTAATTTCTTTCTAAACCACTTTCTTATTGTCAATAGCTTATGTACAAAAATAAGATATTAATCTTACTTTTAATCCCAGTTTCATAATTCTGTTATAATAAATAACATAATTATAAAACTAATTTTTCCATTAAATAATATTATACAATTTTACCTTCGTAAAAGTTATGAAATTCACTATTCTTTTCGCAACATTTACTCATGCAGTAACTATAAAATTGAAAACGTATTTGATAAAATCTATATAGGGCCTATTAACACGCGAAGATAAAACTTTGTACCCATTTTTAAGCACATTGCGCCCATGGGGGAGTGTGATGTTTGGCATATTTAAAGTTCATACAGAGAAGGAGTGCAGAAGAATAAAATTTATGTTTGATATATGTTACAAATAAATTGAATTAAACAAAATAAATAAA
>JASPKZ010003154.1:0-23614 GCA_030220185.1 Diploptera punctata | reverse complement strand
TGTGGATTTCCTATTCTCCTTCTGGTTTCAGCATCCATTCCAAATTCATTTTCGGAATTACATTAATCTTGTCTGAAATCCCGTGTTTGTCCCAACATCCAATATTCATTAACTGCTGTTCTGTACCCGAGCTAAGTTCCAGTTGTACTGTAAACAAACTTGCTTAAGATATTACTGCGCCGACCCCGTCTATTGGCGGAATCGTGGTGTTACTTTTACCCGCCATGTGACTGAATTGTGTACGGAAGTGTGAATGATAGATGAATTTTTGTTTGATTATATCGTATAACTAGGGGAAAGAAGCCTGAATACAAGACAAGATGATACCAGTAATTAGTAACTTGCATTTCTCATTTGTTTATGACAACAATTATATATGGACCTACCAGACGTTTACACTTTTTCCATGATGTCGGTAGATATCCTATATTTCCATTGGCAATAGGTCTTCTTAAATGTAAATTATCCCCCTACATGGGAGAAATTCATCCATCCTATTATAAATCCACTCGTTTTGGGGTAAATGTCAGTTGGCCCGTGGTCAGTGTTCCGCCTCATAGTGACATCTAGGATGCCAACGTAGCACTAGGATATGAAAATTCCGTATATTTTACTTAGAGTACTTTTAATCGGGCTTAAGTATATTTTAGATACTGAAAATCTACAAACTGGGATCCCATGGTTTAAAGTCCCTTCCGGAGGACCTGCTCCTTAGATTTTCTCATCCTAAAAATGTCCATCGACCGCGTCCGGGTTTGAACCCGCGGTCGTCCGGAGCAGAGGCAAATAGCACAATAACCACTAGACCACCCGGTCAATGCTTATTTAAATTATGATAGGTATAACGTGTGCTAGGTAGGTCTAATATATGTTATTTTTATTTTATCCATTTCGAGTGTTAGAAAGCAAAACACATTTTCTTTCAAGTTTAAATATGAATAGTTACGACACAATCCACACATAAAGTTTGTTTACATTACTCGTAGGCCTAAACTGAAATTTTGCTCGGATTGATTCTGTCCTACTTTATTCCCTTTTGGTCTTATAGCAGTATACATTTTATTTCTCTAAGACACGGAGCTGGTTTGTTACTAAAATATCCAACAAGGAGCCTAGGTAATTTGTCATCGGTTTTTGTCATCTTCTAGCCTTTAGAGAATCAATATTGAGATATCAGGCAGCAGCTGTTAGTTTTGGTTCTCTTCGTATAAAAACGGAACTAATATCAAATAAATGTCCCGCGCCATAGCCGAGCGGTTAAGGTAGGAAGCGTTGGCGCAGAGCTACGGGACTTGCGCTGGTTCGAGTCTCCATGGGGGAAGAAATTTTCTCATGGTATTTCGGCCAGTAAGGGACCGGTGTCCACCCAGCATCGTGAGGCAATTGGGTAGCTACAATAAGTAGCGGCTCCAGGTTGAGGAACCAGCTATAACGGCTGGGGGACACGACATGCTAACCA
Source organism: Diploptera punctata (assembly GCA_030220185.1). Classification (NCBI taxonomy): domain Eukaryota; kingdom Metazoa; phylum Arthropoda; class Insecta; order Blattodea; family Blaberidae; genus Diploptera; species Diploptera punctata. The sequence goes on along the minus strand of JASPKZ010003154.1, from coordinate 22,155 downwards.
CATGTCACCCCTACGCTGGCTGTTGATCATATACCTCTGTGATTGACACATGTGGATGTGAAGGGCCAGCAGCCGGCTGGTAAAAGGCAACCGCTGAAAAGTGGAAAGACCCTCAATCGGAATCGGAATGTCAATAATTATTTATTTTCAGGTTTACAATAAATATACAAATGTGTGTAGATCTAACCTAAATTATGCAGTGTTTTTTATCCATTATTCCCTATGCCTTCAAAAATCAATTTGATTTTAAAATTAATATGTTAATATTTTAAATAATCTTTGATTTATTCGAGAAAACAAACAGAAAATCACACTGTCTGAGTCTGCAAATATTAGTAGTTGCTGGATATTGTGTTTCTAAGAACGTTCTGAAAATACATTTAAGAGCAGGTTACAGTGATTTGTTCCATTTCATACTAGACATACAGAAAACTTTACAGACAGATTTTAACTGTGTTCTTATGCATATTTTTAATAAGAAATTATATTAATGCAATAAATAATTGACTTATGAGTAAGAATTGGTAAATTAAAAAGAAAATATAATTAAAATATAAACTTTACCTTTACATGTATTATTAACGGTTGTCCAGTTGCTGTTATCACTCTCGCCTACACATCCACACACCAAAGTCGAAAAATCTGCTTCCTCCACGACATCACTGATATCGCTCCCCGACTGTCCCTCTTCCTGAGCAATTCAATGGATACATCATACCAAGGAATATAATTTAAATGTAACATTTAATTATCTTGAGAGTAATTAGTTTAAAGAGAGAAGAGTATAACTAATAAATGTAGACTTTATATATATGTATGTAAATATATATATATATATATATATATATATATATATCCAGTAGTCTGGTAACATATTATTTGTATAGTCCAGATGTCAGATTTTCGCAGACTACGTTTTGGTCGTAACATTTGTAATATTATACTTTGTCGTTTTTAAATAATCATATTTAAACTTGAAGTGTCCTCTACAAACTGATATATGTTTTACGTTGTTTTTGGATTAAACTTTTATAACAGCGGGGGAAAATAATATATAGGTTGTACACACTGTTCATAAAAATGAATAAAAATTCGCAGCTATTTTAATAGCAAATATCTAATGTACAATTTCCATCCGAAATTTTTCATTATCATCTTAATCTCCAGCAACTTTTAACTTAGAAAATACATCCAAATTCACACCTCAAACAAGTTACATATTAAATAGAACGGATTTACTCTAAAGATTTATTATAATTGTCAAATATCCATACGTGGAATTGCTCACTTGTCGCCGACGTGGCTACTTTCGCATATGGTTCCGATAATGCAACCGCCCAATTCACAGTGATCCAAAATATCAAAGAACCGGTGAAAATAAAAACGTTTACTTTTTGTTAGAGGGTAAGGATGTGAAGAATTCTCTAAAAAAGTAGGTGATTAAAAAATCTGCCAAAGGATTAAACTGTATACTAATTGTTAGACCTAATTATCCGGCCGTTAAATTAAACATTATAAAAACTGAATTATTATTAAACATTTTGTTCAAATTATTAACAAATTTTCTAATAATTATTTTACTGCCACTCACTTCGTATAATTGTGTTAAACAGACTTATCCATTAATATTATTAAACAGAGCCCGAGGGACCGAGATGACGAGAACAAAATGATTGAACGTTATGAGGTGGATGGATAAAGACGAATGGAGAAGGAAAATAAAACTTTAAGCACAAGAATATGTATAAGTCTTAGAAATCTCTAAATAAATAAATAAAAAATAATTTTTTATCTAAATTCATACACCTATCTATGATCATAGATTAATAATTTTTTTTGGAACTTTCTGGCAAATACGTTTTTTTTTGTTAAACCAGTCATTAACTAATATATTGCGTGTAACAACTAACTGAATGTCCTCGCATCAATTAGTATCAGCCAGATATTCTTATACACTTACAATTTTTAAAGTCGGCCGCGGTGGACTAGTGGTTATGCTCCTTGCCTCTGGTCCCGAGGGTCACGGGTTCAAACCCGGCTGGGGTCGATGGATTTTTTAGGACGGAAAAATCCAAGGACCAAGTTCTCCGGGAGGGACTTTAAGCCGTGGGTCCCGAATCTGAAGATTTTCAGGCTCGTAAAAAATCCTTAAGCCTGAATAAAAAGGCCTCTAAGCAGAATTTACCGAATTTTCCCGTCCTAGTACTACCTTGGTTTCCTATATGTCAGTATGAGGCGGTGCGCTGACCACGGACCACTCAAAATGACATCTATACGAAAACAAGTGTAACTAAATTAGTATGGTTCAAATTCTTCCCTGTAGGGGGAGAGCGCCTAAATCTCTGTAAAGGGAAAAACATGGGCTAACAATACAAAAAAAAATGTTTGTAATTCAGCATTTTCTATTAAACTATTACTTGAAAAAAGAAGAGAATTCAACTTAGAAACACATTTTGCTTTCATAGATTTTGAAAAAGCATTCGAGACAGTCAAGAGATCAAAACTCTTAAATATATTGGAAGACAGAAATATACCAAATTTACTTCAGCAGAACATACAAAATATTTACAAAGACAACACCATAAAGATTAAATTAAATAACAGATTTTCTGAAGAAGGAATTATAAATCGTGGTGTGAGACAAGGCTGCCCCCTATCCCCAACACTCTTTGCAATTTATATCAATGAAGTAATATGTTGCTGGAACAAAAGATATAAATTTGGAATAAGAATATCAGAAAATAGAAAATTAAACACCATATTGTTTGCAGACCAAATAATAATAGCAAATTCCGAAGATAATCTACAGAAAGGCCTGTATGAACTTAACAAAATTACAGAAGAATATGGATTAAAGATATCTACAAAAAAAACAAAAATTATGGCATTTCAAGGTGTAGATCCTGTCAGAAGTAAAATTGTACTGGACAATACAATTTTGGAGCAGGTGAATAATTTCACATATCTAGGATGCAATATCTCATATGAAGAAGATAATTTTATAAATACAAAAATAGCTAAATTTTTAAGAATTTTAGGGTTAATAAATTCTATCTTCAAGCCACAGTTAGTCCAAAAGCATTCTAGACTGAAAGTGTATAAAACACTGGCTCTTCCAACTCTTTTGTATGGTAGCGAAGTATGGGCGTTGAAACAGAAGGATATACAGAGACATAGATCTGCTGAAATGAGATATCTTCGGAGGACTGCAGGATACACACTAGTAGATCACAAAAAAATGAAGACATCTTAGAAGAATTACACATGGAATCTTTAGAAAACAAAATTTCTGAATATAAGTCAAGATGGATGCAACATGTTCATCGAATGGAAGATCACAGGATACCCAAACAAATGTTTAAGATATCAACCTGCAGGAAGAAGAAGACCAGGACGTCCACTCAAAAGACTTTTGGATGGTGTTTCTCTTGAGACCGAAACAAGTCAACAAATGGCCTAAATTCGTGAATGTACTCTGATGATGATGATGATAAAATTTTTAATGTTATGCATGTGGATGAATTTGATAGCCAAAAAGTGATTTCCAGATTTATTTTTCGCATTGTGGATCACTGTGCAATGCTTGTATCTACGTTTCTCACGCCATCCCTATAATTGGAATAAATTCACATTAGTTTTTTGCCATATCAGGTATTAATGAATAGCCTACATAACAACATAACATGCTGTTTTCAATTTTTGACTAAAAAATTTGCGTTTAAAATAAAAAGATTTACGTAATATCCAAATGTCCAGCAAAAAAAAAATGTACACTTAGAAAAAAAGTGAATGGCTTCAATATACGACACTGTTATGACCCACTACGCATGCTTGAAGAGCTTGGTCTATGTTTCACGAGGTAACGCATTGTTAAATGTTATAATACGACGTATGTGGTTGTAATGGTCGTTAGATCAATAAATGGGGCTTATAACTAGATATTTACGAGTGTAAGACGTATACAATATTACTCAAATTACAACATTTGGAATAAATTTCAATTCTCGTACATGGTGTAAAACTAAATAAGACAACCAGGATTTAAATGACTGGTATCCGACATGCTAGTAGCGTAGATCGTTAAACCAATTACATAAAAATGAAATATATATATATATATATATATATATATATATATATATGAGAGTCAGGCTTCAGATCCCTCGACAATGATTTTTTGTTGTTTATTTTTATTTACGCAAAACTCATCAACATTTAATTCCAGCCAAGTAATCTACATCTACTTTACATTATATTAGGTCATAATCCTGCCTTTTTAAACTGTACAATAGTATTCAGCTACCGGTATAAATCCAATTGTGTATGCAGAACCAGGTTTTAATAATAAAGCTATAAATGTATGTAATTAATGTTGATATAGCTTCATCACCCTTCAACTTAAAATATAGTTCCTGTAGGTCAGGTTGACCGTAATAATAGCCCACATATGATGGACAATAATAATAATAGTAATAATAATAATAATAATAATAATAATAATAATAATAATAATAATAATACATAGTAATACTTCCAAATAGTTGGTTCGTCTTTTTTTCTTTAAGAAAGGGCACATAGAATAAAATAGAAAGCTTTGTAACAATTAAAAAACGTAACCTCATCTGGAACCGAACGTGTGACCTCTTGCATACAAAACAAGCCATAAAGAACTGAGCTAAGCATTCTTTGTCTTGCTGTACATAAAAGAATGCTCTTCATTGCAGGAAGGGGAACGTGTTGTAACTCTGCTGTGCAATTAGTTTACTCGTGTGAATCGCTCGTTAAACTATAAATGTTCGAGGTCATGAGTCCGCTCATTCTTCTTCTTCTTTTTTTTTTGCTAAGTGTACATAGACCTGATAATGTCCTTGCTTTATAAACAGTGACTTTTTATGTTGTATATTATTTACAGATTGATGTGATGAGAGCAAATAATAAATATGCATTTTCCATTAATCTTATTTTGAGCATTTTTTTTAATTCTTAAAGTCTTACTGATCTTACCTTTAACTTCAAATACTATTTTTAATAACTGGTTCCTTTCAGTTTAGAGAGTAAATACTTACATGCTGTGTAATGTATATCACTTTCATTATGTATATATATATATATATATATATATATATATATATATATTATATATTTGGATTGAAAATTAAAATGAAGAAATACATGAATTCGTTTATTTTTACAAGGTATTAATGTATGAATAATTAGATCGCACAGGGTTTATTCTTTTTACTTGTTCACTGAGGTTTTAACTGCTAGAAGCACAATTACATTTTCAACCAAGATCGCTGCTCCTGCTTTATAAACACGGCGAAACACAACAACTTAGAGCGGCAACTCAGAGGAGACTAATTTTCTTTCTCCACAGCACATGCGCTTTGAGACGTACGGACGTGTCCATTTACTGTAAGATAGGTCAGAGAAGCTACGACAATTAACTCCGCCTGGTTTCGCTTCTACAGCAATCTTGCCACTATTTTTGTTACATCCCACGTATATACTTGTTTAAATGTTATATTTTTCGTAGTTTAAATGTTTGTCAATATGATATCACGTGACATAGCCTACGGCATATGTATAATATGTGGTCAGCCTTTAGATTTTCCCAGGTTTCTCCCCCTCTATTTACTACATATACATGAAGGTCTCACTAACCCGATGTTGAACATGTCCCAAACTGGATGAAGTTCCATGAGATAATTGCTTGGTCATAGGGACTCGAACCAGAGCATGTCTCCGTCAAGTAATGAAGCTGCATTCTTCACTTTTTATATTGGCCTTTAACTTATATGGCATTTTTGTCACCCCTACTTCCATCGTCCTATTGCTTGCTTTGCTCATAAGCTCCATTGACTTTGAAATATAGATTTTATTTTTAAAATTATTTCATAATTCTCTATATTAATTAATTAATTAATTTATTTATTTTCAGGTTTTATAATTTGTTAGATGTCATCTGTTACTTGTTTCCACATTCTATAGCCAATCTCCACTCCTCTTTATTTCCCCACGCCCCTTCGTCCAAGCCTCTCTCTTTCATTTTTATGACTATTACTTCTGTTCCTTCTTCCTTACTGTCGGGTTCCATTCATACATCTTTTTCAGCAATGTCTTCCGTCATTCGTTTCATATGTACAAATAATTTAATTATGTTGTTTTGATAGTTTCTATTGTCTTTTATATTATAACTAGAGGGCGAATTTATATGCACTAAAACCATAAATATATGCACGCAACTATGCAGCACAAAAATTGTAAATATGCTATTAAATTTTTTTAAAAATATGCACAAAAATGAATTTTCTTCTTATAGTAAAATACACTATTTTCTCACAACATTTTACTTATTTTTTATGAAGCAAAAATTGTAATATTTTTACTTTTTCGCTCCTAATTTAAGTTATTAATTTATTTTATAGTGTCATTCTCATTAATCTTGTCTGTTTTATGAAATGTAAGTCAATAATCATTTAACGATCACTTGTCAATTTTTGTTACAATAAATAACCAAATATTTTTCTAAAGTTTCTGGTAGAAAGCACTTCATTCTGTCACTAAAAATGTGTTTGTACGAAGAGAATGATCTCTCCACTTCAGATGAGGTCACAGGGCAGAGGCTTCACTCACAGAATAAGAGTAAGTATTGTATTGATTTAATAATGTGATAAACTGATAATAAGTTATTTAAAATACATGTTTGTCGCAGAATTGTCGTAGGACAATTTTTCCATTTGTTGTTAATTTAGGATTCCCACCAATGCATTAATGAAGCAAAGATACTCTACTGGATTTTTGCTTCTGCATTGAAAACGCTTGTCTTTGTCCACTAACACTCACAAAATGGTATTTGAGAAAATAATTTAAACTTCGATTCCCGATTTGTTTTGTCACCGCGGTCAGTAATGTACAACAGGCTTCCTTTGTGTGTTTTGTACACATGAAAGTTTATTTCAGGAATGATTTTTGAGTTTTTGACATGCATGCCGACAGTCTCAATAAAGCTGATGTTCAAACTTCAAAGAATATCGCCGGTTGACAACGAAAACCAGGAAATTACCACCGTAAACTGTCCATTGTTGGCAAGCACGTTCATCTCTTTCGAAATATTCCATTCAGGAAATGGTTTAGGCCAGATTGCTTTATTGGCCTGTCGAGATTTAAAACTGCAGATCCCTGCTCGACATTGTCACTGTTGTGCGAAATACGTAATCTGGCTTTCAATGAAAACAAGATTGTCCTCAATGAAAAAAAAAAAAAACATGGCAATAAAGGAGAAGCTTGCCATGTTATGGGGTTCAAACTAATATTTTAATATTATACAGAGAAAAATGTAGGCCTATAATATATGCACCCATATGCACATATTAGTGCGCTAATTCCTTGAATATGCATTTATATGCACTATAAAATTTTGCCAATTGATTGCAAATGACATGAAACGCATTTTTCTCTTCTATGCATATGTTTATGTTTGAAGGAATAAAACATGCAAATATGCAAAAATCCGCCTTCTAATTATAACCATCATTTGTGATTTTCTCTCTTATCGAAACGTTGTTGATAATAAACAGAAGTTAATTATTTTTAATGGTAAATTTATCCAAAGCACTTATTTATTTTCAGACGTTAAAAGTGTACTTAGTTATGTTTATTGTTGCGATTGATCAACAATAATCTTCATATCCAATATGGAGCATAAGTAACAAAATAATCACGTTTCAGAGGCCTAATCCTTTTCTCGAGTTATCAGGTTGAAAGTCCCAAGTTATCTTATGGCTACTTATATTAAAGTGTACAGCTCCATTACAGGCCTTTGAGATAGGCTCGCACCTTTCTATTGATGTCGGATAAAATACATCAACCAGTTTACCAGTTCTTAGCCTTTACAACAAGAACTAACGTCTTGTCTGCATTTTAGTTAGAAGCTAATTCGCTCCTGAGCATTGGCGCCGCCATAATATTTAGGCTAACTTACTAGTTCAATGCATATCGAACCCATAGGTTCATGGTAACGCAGACATAAACTGCCCATACATCGCTATCTTGAAGTAATATTTTTCAATCGTTATATTTTATATTCCGGTAATATTATGTGAATGAGAAATATGGACTCTTACTTTAAGGAGGAAAAATATTACAATAATTTAAGAAAATTCTTAGGAAAATATTTGGACGAAAAATAGACGAACAGTCAGATGAATGGAGAACTCTACCAAGAATGAACTACATGATATTTATTGGAAGCCAGATGTAATAAGAACAGCTGGATAAATGGAAGAATGAGGAATGCAAGAGGGACATGGGAGATCCTTACAGGAAAACCAGGGCGAAAGCCCCCGGTAGGTAATGTGGGAGATCATGACTAGAAGGAGGTAAATTATACGGGGGGATCTTTGGGAAGGATTTGATGAGGTTAGGGATACATGGAGAGTCATTGAACATGTGGTTCGATAGTGTTAATTAGTTATCAAGTTACTTTGTAAATATAATTTTTATTAACAATGTGAAATTGAGCCATGTTGCACAGCGATGACTACAATGTTAACGTAAAAACTGTCAGGTTACGAAGCAACGCAACTGAAAAAAATATTTTTATATAACATTAATTATATGCAGTTTTAATATTTCACAGATTACATTCAAAAGTGTTTCATCTATGAAATTACACAGTTGAAATTTGCAGAAGAGACCAATCATCAAGGTTCCTCTAAGAGGAACATATTACATAATGTTTTAACTACTATATTCATCAAATTTTAAATACTTGTCGATATGATATCAAGTGATACATCTCATATGTGTAATATGTGGCCAGCCTTTAGATATACCCAGCATTTTTTCTTGTATTTACTCCATATACATAAACTTTTCAGTAATTCGATGTGGAATATGTCCCATTCTGGAGGAAATTCCATGATATATTTGCTTGATCATGCGGACCCCAAACAGAGACGTCAAATAAAGATCGCTGCATTCTTCACTTTTTATACGTATTATTTCTTACATGGATTTCTTCTAACACAACTTCCATCGTTCTGTTACTTGCTATATCCATATACTTTTAAAATATCGATTTCATTTTTAAAACTCTTTAATCCGAAACAGGTCAACAAATGGCCTAAATTCGTGAATGTACTATGATGATGAACTCTTTAATAATTCTGTGTATTAATTAATTTATTTAAGTTATTTATTTCCAGGTTTTATAATATGTTTGATGTCATCCGTTACTTGTTTCAACATTCTGCAGCCAATCTCCACTCCTCTCTATTTTCCCACGCCCCTTCATCCAGGCCTCTTTCTTCCGTTTTTATGACTACTACTTCTGTTCCTTCTCCCTTTCTTTAGGGTTCATTCATAGATCGTTTTCAGTAATGTCTTCCGTCATTCTTTTTATAAGTCAAAAAATGTAATTTTGTTGTTTTGATACTTTATATTAGGTACTCTTGTACTTTATTATAACATGTACCAAGTCATTCACTCAGCTTCCTTTGCATAGAGTAACTGAATAAATTAATAAATCCCAATGCCAGTCAATAAAAATCATAAACAATTAGAAAAACCATTGAGAGGATTAGTTGTCGGACTTAGGTTATGAGTATACTTAAATTAATCAGGAAAGCTATTAGAATATGATTGTGAAATGATAAATGGCAAATAAAATGATCCGACGAAATTAGCATTAATGGGAACTAAATGACTAGTCATTAACAAGGTAGAGATCACAAGTAATGCCACCCTTTCTTTTGTGAGGGCGGAAGTGACCGACACATGGATAAAGAGTTAAAATGTTGACAAAATCCTTTATTCTCAGGGTTTAACTGGCACTCTCTTGTGAGGCAGAATTTTACAGCTATGCGCTGACGTTCAGAGTACAATAACTGAATATATGACCGGGGATTTCAACGTGGGACAAACAACGCTAGTAAAAAGTGTGCGAAGGTAGAAAACTCTGGCGTTAGTGCCTAGTACAAATAAATATCAATGACCTAGGAAAAACCCAGTGGCCTAAGTAACAAACTTGTGACCCGAATGTACGTGAAGCCAGCACGGATATGTCCCAACCTCTGACGGCAAAATCACCAATAACAAAATTGTAACACCTTCCCAGATTATACTATAAGGATACATTAACCAATCATATTATTTGTTACGTGCACCTAAGCACTGATCTCAGGTCCACGAGGTAGATATAGTGGGAGAACCTAATTTACGTAATAGGCGAGGGAGACAAACCTCAGACACTTGTGCTTGTACTTGTGCTCCGGTCCTTACCCATATCTTCATCAAACACTGGCAGTATGGCCACCAGTGGTAACTTAAATTTAAGGACTTAGAATTTTCACCGAAGTACCTCAAGTATCGGGACTTAAAATTTTTATTAATCGCAAGGATAATTTATTACATACATAAGGACTTTATTAAACTAAAAGTAAGATACATACAATGTTATTTACAAATATGGATCGCACGGGCAGTAAACCGTACGTGCTGTTGACAGTCCGTTACAATAAGTTGATGTTTAACAACAGACACAAAAAGAAAACACAATAATATTACAATTAGATATCAATACAATTACATTATACATTAATTTAGTTCTGTAGAATTATTAAGAATTATTGGTATTGCAATTTGTTAACATATTTATTTATACCTGAATAAGTGTTGTTCTTGTTTTCCGCGTTTTGTCCACAAATCTACCCAAGTTTATCCAATTTTCCGGGTTTACCAGTAACTCGTAGGATGCCCATCTTTCACGATTTGAATTTGGAAATCTTTCCGGTAATACCTGATGCCTCCAATATTCTAAATCGTTACATTTTCCTAATATATGTATCTCGTCTTCAAAGCTCCCGTACATTGGACATATTCGCATATCGTGATCGTCGCTAATTTTTTTAAATTTTCATGCCCCTAGCCTGAACCAAGCAAGCCCTGATTTGTCTTTAAATCCTAGATTGAGAATATAAGATTCTTTTCCCCAAACTTATTTTAGGTCTCTTTGTAAAAACAGTGATAGTTTTCCCGCAAATTCGGCCAAAATATTTTGTCGGTTTATATCTAAGTACCTCCTTCTAATTTTTATTCACACATTCTTGCGATTTTCAGTCCCTTTTTCCCATACCCAACCTGTCCCAATCTTTTGGAGTTCTCTCCTAACCTTGTCTGCCCAGAATTTCCCATTTGCGTTCCTAATTTGGTGTTCGTAACAAATTGCTCTGAGCATTGTTTGTTCACCTTGGAATAGCCACAACCAATACTTGAGTACACGAATTGTGCAGTTTATGTTGTCCTGAAATGGCCCAAATTCATATAAAATTCCACAGTTAGAAACGGCCTTACTAAGTCCTGTAATATATTTTAGAAATAGTGTCCGCGAGTAAAATAAGACGCAGCAATTTTCTCGACTGTTAGATTAGATTAGATTTATTTAGCCTGGCCTTCTCTTCCACTCACCAGGACAAACATATATTACATCAGAATATAACAATCTCAATTATCTCTAATATTAAATACTAAATAAAAATTAGATCAAAAGATAATATCTATTATATTACGTTCTATAATACAACCAGTTATTGTTATTATTATTGATTTCGTACATCTCAATGATGGCTAAATCATATTTGAAGAGAAAAATAATACGCTCAGACCGGGACTTGAACCCGGAACCCTTGGTTCTCTAGACCAAGTGCTCTACCAACTGAGCTACCTGAGCAAGTACCGATCTAAACGCAAATCTGCATTTAGATCGGTACTTGCTCAGGTAGCTCACTGCGTTTAGATCGGTAATTGCTCAGGTAGCTCAGTTGGTAGAGCACTTGGACTAGAGAACCAAGGGTCCCGGGTTCAAGTCCCGGTCTGAGCGTATAATTTTTCTCTTCAAATATGATTTATCCATCATTGAGATGTACGAAATAAATAATAAAAACTTGGAAAACGCCGTACTGGCTGTAATGTATAATTCCCAAATATGTTTTCTTAATAAAGGAGCCGTCATTTGCAACATAGAAGCATGGCTTCACAGCATTTGGTGGACGGGAATTACAATGTATATAGAGAAAGATTTGCGTTTAGATCGGTACTTGCTCAGGTAGCTCAGTTGGTAGAGCACTTGGTCTAGAGAACCAAGGGTCCCAGGTTCAAGTCCCGGTCTGAGCGTATAATTTTTCTCTTCAAATATGAGTTATTGTTAGTTAAAATTAAGAGTAAAACTAATAATAAAATGTATACAAGCAAGACATATTAAATTGTCCCTGTCTGGTGTATACAAAAAACAAAGAAAAATAATGAGATATAGAAAACTAATTTTACGATTATACAATATTTAAAACAAAACTAATAAAAATATTTGTTATTCTTAATATTATTTTCATAAATAATTAAATTTATTAATTGTTAGAAGAATATTATCTGTGAGGTGTATAAGTTACTTTGTTATTAACCTTTAAGCGCCAAAGTTTAAATGGCCATGTAGCGGCAGGCTGCCCGGGTTTAAATGTCCACCTAGCTTTTAATCTCCTGGCTTTTTACTATAACTTTGCTAATTTTATTAATTTATATTTCTTAATTTGTAGGGGTGACAAACATAAAACAACATTTATAGTGTTAAATAGGATTGTAAAATCGGTGGTATTCACGGCAAAAACCCGTAGTGATATTATATACCATAGAGAGAAGTTTTAAATTCACGATAGTTACCAAATAACTTTAGGGCTTTTGAGTGTTGTGAATCAGGTTAGAAGTGAAAAACTATATATATTTAGGTATATTCCAACCCTCCAGTATCCTTTTGTTTAGAATTGGTGTTATGTTATAAGTGCATCCGGTCAGTTCTCCCCCTAAGCAGAAAAACCTTTGAACAAAAACAGGTCACATTCCAACATAGCCCTCATTCATTCATAGTTTTGTGACCTCAGAGTGAAGTTTACAATGTCTGCTACAAAATTAAGTTCTGCTGAAATACAAGAGATTTTAATGGAGAGTGATTCTGACGGCTATGATGAATTCTCGGACTATGACAGCGACGAAGACGATAAAAATGACAACCATGAGGTGCAATCAACTGACACGTATACCTATGAGACACCTGACGTACGAGTAGGGTCCTGGGTTCGTGGACTGACAAACGTGAACAATACTTTACATGAATTTACTGGTGAGGCTTGCGGCAAAAAACAGGCTGCTGCACCACTTGTAAATAAATACTCCAGCCCGTTTGAAGTTCTTATGTTGTACTTCTCTTCCATTATTTCAATTCTAGTTTCAGAAACTAATAAGTACTGCAGACAGTTTTATGAGAAAAAGAATAGAAATAATGGCAGTGAAGAAAATTGTACTCTTCCCCCTGACGTGACAGAATCAGAAATGTACCTTTTTCTTGGCCTAATTATTCAAATGGGACATGACGTACGCGACTGCCTTAGGGACTATTGGTCGACAATGGAACAGTTTCACACGCCTTTTTTTAGTAATACAATGCCTCGTAATAGATTTTTACATATTCTTAGATTTTTACATTTTACAGACAATAATAACCCCCCTAATAAAAACGACCCCAATTATGACAGACTTTGGAAGATAAGAACCATTTTTGACATATTGAATAATGCTTTCAGTAAACTTTACAATCCATCTGAACAGTTGGCAGTTGATGAAGTCATTGTTTCTTTCAAAGGACGAGTAATTTTCAGGCAGTACATTCCAAAAAAGCACAAACGTTTTGGCATAAAAAATTATAAATTATGTGACAAGACAGGATACACGTATGACATGGAAGTTTATCTCGGGAAAGACAAAACACGATCTACTAACAACATGACTGCTACTCATGCTACAGTCAGACAATTGACTAAAAAGGTAGAAGGATATGGACATAAATTATATATGGACAATTTCTTCTCCTCACCTGCCTTATTTGACGATTTGACTAAAAGAAAAATAAATTGTTGTGGGACAGTAAGACCAAAGAGAAAAGGGATGCCTAATAATCTGGTAACTGAAAAAAAACTCAAGAGAGGAGATGTTAGGTGTATGACAAGGGAGGACTTGACGGCTGTGGCATGGAAGGACAAACGTGATGTATATGTACTGACAAATATGCATAATCCACCAGCTGAAGGTAACTTTTGTGACAACCACGGAAACTCAATAAAGCCACTTCACATTACAGACTACAACAGACATATGGGATATGTTGATAAAAGTGACAGAATGGCTAACAGTTATACAATAGGACGACGGACATGGAAATGGACCAAGAAATTATTTTTTTTTGTGTTAGTCTTGACCATTCTAAACAGTTTTCTTCTCCTGACTTCATGTGGCGACAAAACAAATCACAGAGACTTCCGACTTAGACTTGTCAGAGACTTTTTGGAACAGGCTGGTAGAACACCCTGTAGACAACGACTCCCTGGTAGACCTAGTGTATTGAATACAGACATTTCGCGACTTGAAGTTAACTTTAGTCAACATTGGCCGGTAGCTTCACAAAGACTAATTTGCCGTGTTTGTTCGGCGCGGGGAATCAGAAAACGTGTGCAAGTGAAATGTAAAAAGTGTGATGTCGGTTTATGTATTGGTGTTTGTTTTGAGACTTATCACACAAAAACAAACCTTCAATAAAGAAATATTATCTTCACGTCACGTTGCCAAGCATCTGATAACCCTGCAAAAAGGTATGTAACAAAAGTAGTATTATCCAGTATAATTTCAAGCGACCAAACAGCACCGCCTGCTCAGAACCCATACGCTGGGTCTGCGGGCAGACTGGACTTACAATTTGAAACCCAGCATATGGGCTCGTGGGCGTTTAAAGGTTAAATAATTCTTTAGTTCGTTTTTGAAGGATGTAATAGTTTGACAGTCTGTGACATAGGGCGGAAGGGAATTCCATGTTTTGGTAAGTGAGACCGTAAAAGATAATGAATAATATACAGTGTGATGAGGAGGGATATAAAGGACAATGTGCTGATGGGATCGAGTGTCAAGATTATGTGTGTCGGATAGTCTGATGAAG
The DNA here is from genome assembly GCA_030220185.1 of Diploptera punctata. Lineage (NCBI taxonomy): Eukaryota > Metazoa > Arthropoda > Insecta > Blattodea > Blaberidae > Diploptera > Diploptera punctata. The sequence continues at coordinate 7,121 of JASPKZ010003154.1, read as the reverse complement.
CAAAGTGATAAATAATTAGGCGATGATGTGTGAAGTATTTTATAGAGAAGGGATGAGGAATGGACAGTTCTGCGATCTGTTAGACGAAGCCACGGTAATTGTTCCAGGGACGGTGTAACATGGTCAAATTTGCGAATACCACAAATAAAACGTGCGCAAGAATTATGAACACATAGAAGTCTTTGAGTGGAAATAATATTTAAGTCTGTAAAAAGAGTGTCACAATAATCAAAATGGGGCATTGCAAGTGTTTCTACTAACATTTTCCTAAGAGCGAATGGCAGACAATTTGGTACGCGATTTAATGAATATATTATTGAGAATACTGTTTTGCAAGTATGGTTTATTTGTGTATTCCAATTTAAGTTGTTGCTAATAAATACTCTAGAATTTTTACTGTCTCACTATAAGGGATTTGAACTCCATTTAGTGACACATGCGATACTGTGTTTACGTTAATTGTAGATAATAGTCTCTGGTGACCCATAATGATTGATTGTGACTTTGTAGGATTTAATTGCAGTCCATATATAACTGTCCAAGTCATTAGTGAGTCAAGATCCTCGTTAATTTTGGCAACAGCGTCATTTAGTGAATATGTGTCTGTTTGGATGTAGATTTGTATGTCGTCTGCAAATAAATTATGTTTGCAATGCTTTAGGGAGTTAGATATGTCATTTATGTAAATTGAAAAAAGCAAATGTCCAAGCACCGAACCCTGTGGAACCCCAGCTTTACAGAAGGACCAAGAAAAACATAATGCGTGATTTTCTACAACAGATTGCTGGCGCTCATGAAGGTAGGAATTGAACCATTTCATGGCACTATCAGAGAGTAAGAGGTTTTTAAGTTTAAGTTTATGCAACAATAAGTCCAAGTCTACCGTGTCGAATGCTTTCCTAAAGTCCAGTAATGTAAGAATGGTAAGTTTTCGATTATCAGCAGCTTCGCGTATGTCTTCGCAAATATTTAGTAGAGCAGTATTTGTATTGTGTCCTGTCCTGAAGCCTGATTGAAATTGATCTAGAAGGTTTTATTCATTTAGGTAGTCAGTCAGTTGTTTATGGACTAATCGTTCCAGAGCCTTTGAAAGGGTGGGTAAAATGCTAATGGGTCGAAAGTCGTTCGGGGTTGAAGGCAGTGGACGTACGAGGGCTTGTTTCCACAATGAGGGATATATAGAAGTTTGTAGTGAGGAGTTAAAAATATGAGTTATAGTAGGTAGTATAGCGTCGATTATTATATTCAGTAAAGTAATATTTATACGGTCAGTTCCTTCTGCTTTGGGTTTTATTCGCATAATGGCTTTCTTTACGCCGTAATCTGTAACATATGAGAAGTGGAAATGTTCTCTGTCGGGTTAATTTGTCAGTGATAATTCATTTATTGTTTGTTATTTATCCTTTGGAGTAGTAGTTATGCCTGTGAAGTGATTTTGAGTGTGTCCAGAGAAACAGGTAATTTGTCTACCTGCGTGTCTTTTCTCCCTATTCCCATTCTATTCAAGTTTTTCCAGATTTCTGAAGTATTGGTATTTGTTAGGTTGTATAAATGTCTAAGTTTGGCGTTTCTTATAGCTTGATTTGTCTTGTTACGTGACTGTTTATATTGATTGAGATTTGTGTCTGTTTTGTCGAGTCTATATTTCGTATGTGCTGCGTCTCTATCAGCCATCAAGTTACGAATTGAAAGAGTCATCCAGGGTGCAGGGAGTCGTTTCACGAGTTTAGTTTTTAGACTGTTAGTAACCACGTAAGAAATTAATCGATCATAGGGAATCGACTGAATATTTAAACTTCATAAATTAATATATAGATCAGTGAGCTAATACGCCATGAATAATTATTAACGCGGTAAACCCACGATAAACGCCATCGCCGATTGTGAAATCAGTGCGAGGGAATATAATTATAACATGTACAGTGTTCTCCATTTCGAGTGTTTTTCAAGACATAATAAATTACATTCAACACAATGTATTCGACACATTTAATTCTGCCCGACGAAGTCCTCGTGGAATTCCTGAATAAGAACCTCATGCCTACCGATATTTAAACCTGAGCAAACCGAATACCCAAATTCCCAGTAAACCGGGGAAATCCTTTATAAATCCGGCGCCCACCAAATCCTTTATTATCCTAACAAACCTGGGATTGACCAATAATCCTGTCCCATATTCCCACCCAACATTGTTCCAAACATCAGTTCTTAGCATTTACAACAAGAACTAACACCTTGCCTCCATTTAAGTTAGATGCTAATTAGATTCAGGGTAACAAAGTATTTAGGCTAACTAACTGACTCACTGCATATGGAACCATGGTCGTGCGAACATAAGCTGTCCATATATCCCTATCTTGAAGTCATCATCTCCTGTGTAAAACTTCCCTAATATCGTAGTTATAAATTATTATTCAGCCAGTTCTTTAAATGACCATCACTTGTTATCAATTGTCCATTTCCATTGTATCTATCTATAGTGCTCTGTCCGAGGGCAGGTCGTTCACTGCAATCATAGCATTTCCATGGTATTTTTGGAGCTTTTTCTAGGGAATTATAGTGTGGTAGCTTCACGTTCCTTTCCACTCCGGTGAATGGTGATGATGATAATGAAATGGATGATGATGATGATGATGGTCGGTTGATTTTTTTTGGAACGTTGGGCCTTCAGCTTTTTGACATTTGTCTTACAAATGAGGAAATATCCCTAAAAAAACTCAACCAGGGGCCTGTCCCCAACTGTATCGAATCCGGGCCCACTGCGTGAAAATGGACTTCCATTAACTAACTAACTCACTGGCTCTATCGATCCCGTAGGTTCCTGGACGCATGGATCCCCATACATCCCTACCTTGAGATAACGATCCCCTGTATAATCTACTTACCTGATAATGATATTCTCCCACCTAATTCTTGGTTTACCAATTGGTGTTTTCCCTCTGGTTTTCCTACAAGAAGCTTTCATGCACCTCCTTCATCCTCCGTACGTGTCACATGTCCTGCCCATCGCAGTCTACGATACTTAAATGTTATTTTTATATCTGGCCTCCTACACTTATCATGTAGCTCATTATCATGTAGTTTTCTCCATTCACGATCATCTCTTTTCGGCACAAAAATTCTCTTAAGAGCTTTATTCTCAAGTACTTGTAGGCCTAATCTCCTTTCCTCCCGTAACATAAGAGACCATGTTTTGTATACATAACTGGAAGTATAGCAGTTTTATGTTTTTTCAGTTTAACGTTTTTTGAGTGGAGTTCGGAAGACAAATGCCCCTGTTTTGCTTAATAGCACGCATTTCCAGAATTGAGCCTATGTTTAACTTCATTCCTATTTAAAATTTTTGTTTTTAGATATTTGAAATCAGCCACTTCAAAGTTTTCCTCATTTTTTATTAGTTGTACATTTCCATTATAACCTATAATGTATTTGTATGTGTGTACATATATTTAGTTATATTGATGTTTACTTCCAGTCCCAATTTCTTCGAGTTACTCAATACAGTGTGTGTGTTTTCCCTTAGTATCCCCTCGTTCTTGCTCAATAATACTCAATCATCAGCATGAATTAACAGCCTAGTAATGCCATTGAGTTATAGGCTTTCTTCATTATCCAAATATTTAATGACACGTTCTAATACAAAATTGAATATTAGAGGAGATAGTGTCATCCCCTTGTTTTAACCCATTGTGAATATCAAAAGTATCCGAAAACTGTTAGCCTACAAGCACCTTGTTCTTTGTGCTTTTTAGACACATTCGTATATGTCTAATTTTTTGGGACTTCCGAAGTCCAGGAAGGTAATGTATAAAACTTCTTCCTCTTAACTGAATCCTATGCCTTTTTGAAATAGACATATAGTTGACGTACAGTACCATTATATTCCCATATATTTTATAAATTTCGTCTTATACTAAAAATATGATCTGTTGTAGATGTTCTAAATGCACATTGATGACATCCTAGAATGTTATCAATATAGGAAGTAAGTTCACTTACTAATATATTTGTTTGGAAACAGAAAAGTTTGTACCAGAGGCGAGTATGATTACCAGTGGTATACCAACATCAACTAAAGCACTTAATAATAATAATAATAATAATAATAATAATAATAATAATAATAATAATAATAATAATAATAATAACAAAAATAATAACAATAAATATTTTCTGTAATTGTATTCATATTACTTCCAGGAAAACGTTTCGGAGACTCCTCTTGCAGGAAATACCACGGGCGAGAAACTAGGCAAGTAAGTAATAAAATCTAGTGCATCAGAAAACATAAGTGTCGAAAATAGAAATGTTGACATTCCCACAGGACACGTGGTGGTAGGAGAACACGTTATTCCTAAAGAACGTAACCGTCATTCTACGTACAATGGTGTATCAGCAAAATGTTGGACATTAATCTCTCCATTTTTAAGATTTACTAACTAACTCACTGGCACAATCGAACCTGTAGGCTCATGTCAGCGCTGACATAAGCTCTCCTTCCGTCCCTATCCAGAGCTAATATTTTCCAATCAATCCCTGTATAAGCTGCTTCCCTCAAATCATGGCTAATGTTATTCCCTACCTCATTCTTGGTTACGAACTGGACAATTCCCCTCTGGTTTTCCTATAAGAAGCTTCCATCCACCTCTTTCATTCCACATGTCCTGCCCAAAGCAGTGTACGAGACTTAACTATTCTTATTATATCAGGCTTCCTATAAAGTCTCTGTGTTTAATAAGCTTCTCCATTCACGTGTCTGTTCAATTCTCCTTGCTGTAAAAATTGTCCTAAGAATTTTATTGTTAAATACTCGTCATATCCTTCCTACCCTTAAAATGAAAGTCCTTGTTTCGCATCTACATAACAATTCCATCCATAGTAATTCTGCCCGAGGGCAGGTCCTTCACAGCATTTTCATGCTATCCTTTGCAGCTTTACTAGGGAATTATATGTGTGGTAGCTTCCCTTTGCTTTCCACAGTGGTGGACCTGTATGACATATGTGACAGAATAAGTATTTTTTGTGTTTTAACTTTTTTATAAAGGAGTGCGGACTATTATGAATTACTAGACGAAGTTAATTTCGTTTTGTTTATATCCCTACATATCTCATGAATGGTATATATCAACTCAACAGCCACAAACAGTCATCAAGTTGGCAACTAAGTTAAGTAAATATTAGGGCGTGAAGTCCTCTTTATACAGGCTTATGCTTCTTTATAAGTCTGAAAATGTTCAATCTTGGCACCCACGAACTGAAAGTAACTTCCTGAGGACTTGTTACTTGCATTGTTCCATCCTAAAAATCCAGGACCAGAGTCATCCAACATTACTACTAGCCATTCGCGGTCGACAGATAACCGTGTCATACGGTTGGAACATCGTAAAAAAAATATGGTTCTCCAAGTTGGGGGATGGGTTTTAGGGCATAACACAAACACTCAAGTATGTACTGTCGGGGAAAGCAGTAGAGATGTCAAACATTCATTCTGTTTATTATTACTATTTAATGAACACACTGTAACAACTAAGATTATAAAAATCGCAATTCAAGTTGGCAAGACCGCGCTAACAAATTATTATCTTTTCAAGTTATAATTTCATTTACGTGCCGTAAATTTATAAGGGAATCCACATGTTTAATTCCGATCAGAAAACAAATACTTAGTATTTTATGTCCTGAAATATCAATATAATGTGACAAGATTTGAATATGAGGACCTAGTTAAGAGACCCGAGCTTGGTAACCATTTTTCCATCAATATTGACTACAGGATGTAACAAAAATAAGGAGGAGGTGAATTAAAAGAAAAAGAATGATTTTCTCATATGCACATTACAAGCACAATATCAAGTTATCTACATTTGTAAATTAATGTTACGTTTTTGTAGATAAAACAGCGGTTATGAACATATTGAACATAATTTGCTACTTAAATTAATATGATGTTCCTAACATAGTTAAATTATTCATAATATGTTTATCAAAGAAATATATTTTTCTCCTAAAGTTTGTATATAAATATCCTTGTTGCCCTGCGACAACACGAATTATGACCATAATAACACTTGTAAACTCACGGAGCAAACGCCACTGAACGTAAAAACTCGAAATACTACTCTAAATGAAATTACCAAAACATTAATATTTCAGTTTCATCTGTGAATATAAACAGTTTGAGAGTTGTATACATTGGACAAAGCTTCCTCTTTCAGGTAAATATCATACACATGTTTCTTCTTATAAATATTAGTTAATATGGTATCAATCGATTATGCTGTTTATTTTAAAGCTACTCTTATTGGTCATTGTAAGAAATGTATCTCTAAAATCATACATATAATTGTTTTACATTCATTTCGAAAATATATGTTATTATTCTGCATTTAAGATTAAGCCTCCCTGGTCTTTTAAAATTATATTAAAATCCATGGCCTATCGGACGGCCCTTTTCAGACCCTAGGCGTACCAAACCGTGTCTGCTTGTTGTAACATTCTTCTGATGTAGACGATATGTATGTGGTCAGCCTGTGGAGTCGCTGTGACCTCTATTTACCTGCTACGCTTCTTTTAAATTATACACGTTTATGTGTAGAGAAAGTAATTTATTTAACCCACCAGCGAGATAAAACTTGTTTGTTTGAAAAGCCAAAATTATAGAGAATAGCTCAAATTCCAGAAAAAAATCTTGTCCACATTCAAACGAGCATCGATTTTTATGTAATTATTATATTTTTTCCTTCAGAATTCTCGAACTTTTTGATGTTAATGCTTGGCACTAATTTGTTCTCAAAAATATACATTTTTAAGTTACACGATTCAATCATTAACATAATTTAGGTCTGGTTTAAGGTAAAATTTAACAAAATCATTTAAATATCATAAACAAAAGCACTAAAAAAAATCTTGAAAAAAGACAACAGATATAAATGAAGGCAAGTGTTTTTTCTCGAGTTATCTCAGGCAAACTAAATAAAAACGCAAGTTATTGGAATTTAAAAGCTGTAAGGTATTCTATTACGACATCATGGGACCTATTGTCTCCGCACTTCACCGGGGTTGTCCGCACTACGTGAGGACATTTTTACATTCAAGAATTGCTAACTACCTATTTATATTAG
>JASPKZ010003153.1:0-54336 GCA_030220185.1 Diploptera punctata | reverse complement strand
CTATCTATCTATCTATCTATCTATCTATCTATCTATCTATCTATCTATCTATCTATCTATCTATCTATCTATCTATCTATCTATCTATCTATCTATCTATCTATCTATGGCGTAGCCCAATGTTGAACCATAACTTCTCCTTTGTTAGGAGTTTACTAGAACGAATCAATTTAGTTACTTTATTTGCCCGCAGATGTCATGAATGGCATGCGGTCAACATTCCGACTCATTGGGACATCTAGCAGGCAATTAAGGTATTACTAGGATGTTGAGGTCGGTAAATTTTGCTTAGATGCCTTTTATTCAGGCTTAAGGATCTTTTATAAGTCTGAAAATCTTCAAACTCGGGACCCACGGCTTAAAGTCCCTCCCGGAGGACTTGCTCTTTGGATTTTTCCATCCTAAAAAAATTCATGACGTCGTCAAGGTTTGAACCTGCTCCCATATCCTTCTAATTAATTAGCACTAGCTGTTAGTCTGGTTATCAGCCCTCGTTGACTGCCGCCTTTAATGTCATTACATATATCTGGTACTCATTTCTGTTAGAGACTGTGTTGACCCCACGGCCATGGTGCCACCAGTAGATTTGGTCACTTTACTCTATAGCCTATGCAGATTGAAAGAATAATTATAAGTCATGTTTCATATATTTAATAGTAAATTTTGTTAAATAGGGATTTACAGTTACACATTTTGTACATAATAATCAAAATTAAAACTGAAGTTTTGAGCAGTATTTTTTGTTTGTTTGTAAAATGTAATGTCAGAATAAATATGCATTGTGAAAGAAATGTTCTACCGTATGAGAAAAACGAATAGTCAAAAATTAAAACATAAAAGAAGTTATCATATATACTGGTCAGTTAAAAAATACAGTAGAAGGCAATCAATACGCTACAAGCAGGAATGTCACAGTTAAATTCCAATTGGAGTTGGAATTTTTTAACTTTGGTAAACCTTCTTGCCAGCACCATGACCCTGGAATCGATTCAAAATTATAAAGCTACAATATACATTTATAAATTTGTATACCTTTAAGCTTCAGTATCCTCAACTTATTAAAACTTTTCGACTCAGCCTCTAACAGAAATGAGTATCATATGTAAATTGTGGGGGTTATGGCGGCAATCATAAGATGACAACCAGGCTGATATCTCGTACCCATATATCTGCAAATGTGGGAATCTTGACCTTCTATTATCCCTAGGGCCTTCTAAGACCTGTAGTAAGATCACGTTTCTACAAAGTAAATGATTCTGATATCAAGACTGCAATTTCATTATGCAGGCTAAATTTAACAATTTTTTACTATGGCATAATGTATAGGAATGTGTTTTTAGGAATGCTCCATAGGAAAAAATAAAATAGCTTACAATAACTAGGATAGACAATATGTAGGTTGAAATGCATGGGGACAAAACGAAAAAAAAAAAATAGAGCTGAAAGAGATTAAAGGAAGATGTCTTACAGAAAATGTGTTATTTTATGTACAGAGTGAAGAAAAATTGACGAACAAGCTCATTTTGCCACGACACTCTTTAAAAAAATACCTTTTTATATAAACAATTAAGATTATTAATTTCAAATGTGAACATATGGTATTCTATCGGTATATTATTATAAAAATTATTGAACTTGCGATCTTACAGTTCAGAATCAAAACCCAACAGCTGAATTAATGAATCTCTGGACTTCCGATATCTACAACTAGATTCGAGAGGGATAGTGCAATATAGCCGCTCATACATGTAGTGTTAATGGCAAAGGCGGGTCGAGCAGCAGCGAAACAGAATTTGTAAATGTAATCTTGGTAAATCAAATCAATATTGCTAATAGATTTGAAGTACTGGAATCTTCAGATGACAATGTGGCAAACGAAGAAGAAACTGATATAAATAAAGAATGGGAGGCTATATGAGATACTATTAAATTATCAGCATCAGAAAGCATTGGATATTTAAAAAAGGTACAAAACATATATATGGTTTGATGAGCAATGTGCTGACATTGTAAAGAAAAGAAAGCTAGCAAAAATGAAATGGTTACACGAGCCAAATGAGGTAAATTTAGAGCAATTGGGTAGTATTAGACGGGAAACTACCAGGTTACTAAAGACTAAAAAGAGGGAATATTTGAGTGAGAAGATTAATGATCTTGAAATTAATGCAAAAAATAGGAACATTAGAGAATTATATCAGGGAAATAGGATAGAGAAGAAAGGGTTTCAGGCTAGAACAAACATAATTCGGAATAAAAACGGGGATATGATTACAGATCCCAGGAGTATATTAAAGAGATGGAAAAGTTACTTTAATCAGCTATTAAATGAACATACAGAACAGGAAATGGAAGAGGATAATTTACAGTCAGCAGAAATGCTAGGCGCAGAACCAAGTGCACTAGAGATTGAAATGGCGATAGAAAAATTGAATATGTATAAAGCATCAGGTTCAGATGAGATCCCAGCAGAACTGATAAAATCAGGGGGAGAAAAATTGATGGACAAGATATGTCGGTTGCTTAGTATGATTTGGGAAAAAGAAGCTCTTCCAGATGAATGGAAAGAATCTATTATGATACCTGTCTATAAGAAAGGAGATAAAACTGATTGCAACAACTACAGGGGCATCTCATTACTTTAAACTTCGTACAAAAATTTTAACAAATATATTAGTAAGCAGACTTACTCCTTATATTGATGACATTCTAGGAGATCATCACTGTGGATTTAGAAGAAACAGGTCTACAACAGATCAGATTTTTAGTGTAATACAGATTTTAGAAAAGAAATGGGAATATAATGGTACTGTACATCAACTATATGTAGACTTCAAAAAGCCATACGATTTAGTTAAGAGGCAGAAGTTATATAGTATCCTGCTGGAGTTCGGAATTCCTAAAAAGTTAGTTAGACTTATAGAAATGTGTCAGAATGGAGCAAGGAGTAGGGTGCGTGTAGGTAGATATTTTTCGGATACTTTTGAAATCCACAATGGGTTGAAGCAGGGAGATGCACTATCTCCTCTGCTATTTAATTTTGCACTAGAGTATGCCATCAAATCTTTGGAGGATAAAGAGGGCCTACGACTCAATGATATTAATAAACTGTTAGTTTATGCTGTACTATTGGGCGATAGCGAAGATATACTGAAGGCCAATACGCACACACTAATGAGTAACACTAAGAAATTAGGACTGGAATTAAATATCAATAAAACAAATATATGGTCACACACAGAGCTTCAATTTATGATGGAGATGGACATTTAATGGCAGATGAGGGAAGTTTTGAGGAAGTGGCTGAATTCAGATGCCTAGGAACAACAATCACAAATAGGAATGAGATGCACAAAGAGAAATTAAACATAGGCTCATTTCTGGAAATTCGTGATATTATGCATTACAGAGACTCTTGACGTCCCAACTCCTCTAAAAAAACATTAAACTGAAAATAATAAAACTATTATTCTACCAGTTATATTATATGGATGCAAAACATGGACTCTTACTTTAAGGGAGGAAAGGAGATTACGAGTATTTGAGAATAAAGTTCTTAGGAACATTTTTGGACCAAAGAGAGATGAGCCGACAGGTGAATGGGAAGACTAACATAACAATGAAGTACATGGTCTGTATAGGAAGCCTGATATAATAAGAACAGTTAAGTCTCGTAGACTCAGATGGGCAGGACATATGGTACGAATGAAATACGTGCATGGAAGCTTCTTGTAGGAAAAGCAGAGGGAAAACGCCCAGTTGGTAGACCAAGAATGAGGTTGGAGAATAACATTAACTATGATTTGAGGGAAGTAGATTATACAGGGGATGATTGGAAAACATCAGCTCAGGATAGGGATGTATGGAGAGCTTATGAACCTATGGGTTCGATAATGTCAGTGAGTTAATTAGTTAGTTAATCGTGGTAAGCTAATATATCGCAGTTTAAGTAAAAATGTATATGAATTACAGTAAAAATAAAAACTGAATATAATGATCAACATCTGAACCAAACACGTGTGTTTATTTTGGAGAACTTGCAACGTTTAAAATATTTTGTGTGATGTTTTGAATTTCTGGACAGGAGGGTTAGGGGTGGTCAGATAATGATTGGCCGTTGACAGTGTTGATTGCATTGCTGTGACCAATACCGACTCATCGTTTTCAAATTCTGAAATGTCAGAAGTTCAAAGATCCGTTAAATCCATTATAGTTGTTAATTAGTTAACCAAACTCCTGTACCACCGAGTGAAGGGAAACTATTAAATTTTTCATCTACCGCTAAGACGTAATAAAACATTTGCTACGTTATCACTATTGGATATTTATTACTAGGCCGTTATAATAGATGAGTACCAAATGAAATGCAGAAGATGGGACATGATTCTGAAAGGCCTTCATAGTTTTAACAGTGTACTGGACGAAGTTTTTAAACTTACTTACTTACTTACTTACTCACTGGCACTATCGAACCCGTAGGTTCATGGCCGCGCGGACATAAGCTCTCCATACATCCCTATTCTGAGCTAATGCTTTCCAATCATTCCCTGTATAATCTACTTCTCTCAAATCATAGTTAATGTTGTTCTCCCACCTCATTCTTGGTCTACCAATTGGGCGTTTTCCCTCTGGCTTTCCTACAAGAAGCTTCCATGCACGTCTTTCATTCCCCATACGTGCAACATGTCCTGCCCATCGCAGTCTACGAGACTTGACTGTTCTTATTATATCTGGCTTCTTATAAAGACCATGTAGTTCAGAAATTTAATTTAGTTGAGGACGACTATATCAGGTGCTATTTTAATATTTTATCACATAACCTCAACTGTGCTTTACAACAAATTTTAGAAATATTGTTTGCATAATGTACGTAAAATACTCAGCTCGACCATCCTTCACTGCAAGATATTGCATTATTTTGACATAGTAGTTACATCATAACAGCGTCGACATCGTGGAGGGACACATTACGTCGCCACTCAGTGGCATATTGTGTCATAGATGTACATATGTGCTCTGAACCATGCCTAGTGATGAGTCACCATATTTAACTTTACAGTGTTGCTAGATTGTACCAATCTTTGTCTCAGATTTAGAAATTAATCATCGTAGAGATTTTTCTTTGATGAAAGAATTTAATATAGAATCTCTTGTGGTGTGCATGTTCGCAATTTTTTCTTCACTCTGTATGTAAGGTTTAGGGTGTGTTTAAACATTCCAAAAGTATGACGCATTGTGTGCCACGTATTATGTCCAATCTTAATACGCATGCGTTTTTTAAAAAGTAAAAACAAAGCTTACATGCATTTGTAAGGGAGTAACACAATGGGTATAGAACCCTGGATCGTTAAATTGCAGTGACGTGGCAATGCACGAATTGGATGCAAACACTCTTTTCCATCTAATTAACGTTCATTCTCCTCCCTCCCCTTTTCCTTCCTACATTTTGCATCAGATTCATTTCACAGCTTTTGTCTCTAGTATACTCGATGGAGAGGGTTTGATTCAGGGCTTCAAGCTTCAAGTGCTTTATCCAACCACATGACTTTGTTTCCGCCATCTTGTCTTTCTCCTTTTATCACAGCAAGATATGTAGGCAGTTCAATATATCCTCTGGCCATGCTGTCCTCTTTTCAAGACAGAATAATGTAGTTTACCTAAAATTGACTTTGTGAAGCAACTGTTTCGAAAGCAGATGAAAATCTCCTCAAGCTTTGTTGGTTTTTCAAGCGAAAGTGAACGAATAAGGTTTTTATATATAACTTAATATCTTACCCAATTTATTCCATAATAATTTCAACATAGAACAAACATCATTATCATCATCTATAATTTATAATTCTTTAAGAACTTATTTCCTTCAAGTTTCTAACTCATTCTTGCCTATTTCACGTTTGAATGAAGTTTAATATATATATATATATATATATATATATATATATATGTAACTGAAACTATATAAAACTATTATTCTACCAGTTATATTATATGGGTGCGAAACATGGATTCTTACTTTAAGGGAGGAAAGGAGATTACAAGTATTTGGAAATAAAGTACTTAGGAAAATTTTGGACCAAAGAGAGATGAACAGACAAGTGAATGGAGAAGACTTCATAACAATGAACTACATGGTCTTTATAGGAAGCCAGATATAATAAGAACAGTTAAGACTGAGATGGGAGGACATGTTGCACGTATGAGGAATGAAAGACTTGCATGGAAGCTTCTTGTAGGAAAGCCAGAGGGAAAACGCCCAGTTGGTAGACCAAGAATGAGGTGGGAGAATAACATTAACTATGATTTGAGGGAAGTGGATTATACAGGGAATGATTGGAAAGCATTAGCTCAGGATAGGGATGTATGGAGAGCTTATGTCCGCGCGGCCGTGAACCTACGGGTTCGATAGTGCCAGTGAGTATGTATATATATATATATATATATATATATATATATACACAAATTAATGTTTGTTTGTTCGTATTGTATGCGCGGCCATACCATTGATCCGATTTTGATGGGGTTTATTGCAAAATGTTCAAGAGATTCCCGGGATGAACATAGACTGTAAGACAGTTGTAATATTCAACGCTTTCGCCCATAAAAATCACCCTTTGTAGTGTAAAACGTGAAATAAAGTCCCTATTTTGACGCTTAAAAGGCTTACGCTGTCTAAACCATAACAAATACACAAAATTAATGTACACAGAATTGAATATCTCAAAACACTCTACAAAAAAGTCCCTGACAGCGTATGTTTATCTTTTACGGATAACTCACAATAACCATTTTTGTCTTTCATTGACGTCAAGAAGATCGGGATAAGCTGATTCTCGTGCAAGCATAGCAGCTCAAGGCTGGTGGTAGAAACACATTAACATTTATTTAGGAGTAGCAGCGCACGCCGGGTATTAGCTAGTAGGTGATATCATAATAATCATCATGAACTTATTTAGGTTTATGCCGTTTGAGCCTGTTCCAATGCGATCTCAATATGTTGGTCAGTCCTCCTAATTTTGGACTTCCTCTATCTCGAAGTCATTTAACGGTAGGATGATACCGCAATGCTAATTTAGGAAATATATATTGATCCATTCTTTGGACGTGCTGTAACCAATTGCTTTGATAATTCTGAATTTCTTCAGCTATATTTTGAATCAATACTAATAAAATTCATTGTTAAAACCGTTGAGGTGGAGAGTCATAAAATAAAATAAGTTAGAATACCTTCTTAGGTAAAATCCGTCGTCCTCAACTTTTTAAAATATGTGATATTTATGCCTGTAGGCCTTTCAGGACATCCGCCCCATCTTCAGCAGTTCATTCTTCGCTACATCATCCAGGTTGATGTTTGATGCTGCTGGTCCTAATGTGGCTTTGTCGTGACAGGTCCTTCACTGCAATCATAGCATTTTCATGGTATGCTTGTAGCTTTACTAGGGAATTGTAGGTGTGGTAGCTTCCCGTTGCTTTCCACACCGGTGAAGCATGATGATAAGGATGATGATAGTGATGATGGTCATATGATTTCGGGGACCGTTTTCCTGACATTTGTCTTACAGGTGAGGAAAAACCCCAATAAAAACCTCACCCAGAAAAACTGCCCCGACCGGGGATCGAACCCGGGCCCTCTGCGTGACAAGGCAGCACGCTACCTCGAGATCACAGCGGTGGACATATATATATATATATATATATTGTACAGGCAGAAGTTTATCATTAGCATCGTAATCGGAAAATAAGTTTGCATTTAGAATGGGTTAGATGTTTTTCTTTTAAACAAAGTGTTCCAAATATCGTCCATTGTTCATAAACACAGGCCCAAGAATAATTTGCTGAAGTAAGAGCAAAACTTAAATACATACTACCATATTTTTGTGTTAGTAACTAAATTGATCTGAAATTTGAGAAATCTACGAAAACATTTAAGACGTAATTCAAATGTAGAAATAAGTTATTTACATGCCGCAACAAGTTATGGATCTACAACGATAGGATTTCTGATTTTTGTTTGTTTTGTCATATTTTTCATGAACTCTCAACATTTGTTATATATCGAAATCATATCTATCGTTCGAAAACAATCCATGGAACATTCAGCGATATACGAACAATGTAGTGGGCGATATTAGAGTCAACACTACTGTCTAATTTGGTTTCTTCCTCACTCTGTACAAATGAAATTAACAAATTTAACTATATACGGAAGTTATTATATATAACTTTTATACAATTTAGAACATAATAATTTTAACGTAGAAGGTTTATCAATATTTACTTCTTCATAATATCATCTAAGCTAACAAATTGCAATACCATTAATTCTTAATAATTCTACATAACTAAGTTAATGTATAATGTAATTGTATTGATATCTAATTGTAATATTAATGTTTTTTTTTGTTTTAAGTATATTATTACCAAACATCAACTTATTGTAACCGACTGTCAACAGCACGTACGGCTTACTGCCCGTGCAATCCATATTTGTAAATACCATCGTATGTATCTTACTTTAGTTTAATAAAGTCCTTATGTATGTATGTATGTATGTATGTATATATGTATGTATGTATGTATGTATGTACATTAACAGTTCTATGATTGTTTAAGAAAAATGTTCTCTCAAAATTCTAAATTCATTCTTTCCTACTTCATTTTTTTTATCCCTTCACATTCTTCTTTCTCAGATATTTCTCAATATCTTCGAACAGTCTCGACAAGATCTACTAATCCTCACTGTACATTCAGATTTACGTCCATATACGATGTTTATAGGCCCATTTCTATAATTTCGTTTATCTTAAGCAATATAATGCTATTGACTATTAGAAAGTGAATTACACTTTGTATCAGAAAAAATCTCATAAATCCTTCTTTATAATTTCATCACCAATAATAATATGTTTATATTACTTTGTTCCTGCTCTATTCAATTATAAATCAAGACTTAAACTGATATATGCCATAATTTTATTAAGGAACTAGGAAATTTTTCGTAACTTTTTTACAATCAACATCTGGTAAATCAAAATTGATGACCGGAATTTTCATAAGAATCTGCTACAAAATTCGAAAATATTAGTTTACTTTTTGTTGCCATAAGCTTTTTTTATTGATCATAAACATCTTTAAAACATGCTTGAGGTTCTGTGATATATTTCACGCCTTCATAGATGAATTTTAGCAGTTCATCAGAGGATAAAATAATGATCCTACTTTTATGGACGATCGATTATTTTTAGGTAAAGTCCGACCTAAATTCGAGCTACACGTAGTTAAATCTGAACTGGATGCACTGAATTAGCCTCCCAAATTCTGACCATGATGAAAGTAGTTTAGTTCGAAATATAATAAAGAACTCTAAAAAAATAAGATGATTGAACACTGCTTCTAATTCATTTAATAAGATAGACGAATAAATACAAATTATATGCATTCTGTGCTTCAAAACTTAAAAATTTTAGGACAGATGCAATTTTCTTAATATTCCTGAAAAGTATTATTCCTTTATGTATATATTCTATTCTATAGTAATTCTGCCCGAGGGCAGGTCTTTCACTGCAATCATAGCATTTTCATGCCATGCTACAGACCTTTGGCAAAATAATTGCGGAAGAGGCTAGTGAAGTGCTTTGTGTGGAGTGTAGCATTGTATGATGCCGAGACTTGGACATTACGACGGGATGAGGAAAAGCGACTGGAAGCTTTTGATATGTGGATATGGAGAAGGATATAACGTATAAAATGGACAGACAAAAGAAAAATGAAGATGTGCTAGACAGAGTGGGTGAAGGAAGAACAATGCTGGAACTCATAAAGAAGAGGAAAATAAATTGGATTGGCCACTGGATAAGAAGAAACTTCCTGCTGACGGATGCCATAGAAGGAATGGTCAACAGAAAGAAAGTTAGAGGCAGAAAATGACATCAGATGATAGACAATATTAAAATAAATGGTTTGTATATGGATACAAAAAGGAAAGCTAAGTTAAGGAAAGAGTGGATAATGCTGAGTTTGCAGTAAAGACCTGCTCTTGGGCAGAACACTATATATGTATGTATGCTTTACACTTTGCTGTGGTAGCTTCCCGTTGCTTTCCACACCATTGAGGGATATTGATGATGATAATGATGATGGCCGGATGATTTTTCGGAGCCGTTGGGCCCTAAGCTTCCTGGCATTTGACTTACAGGTGAGGAAAAACCCCGAAAAAATAACCAAACGCAGGAGCCTGCCCCACTGGGAATCGAACCCGGGCCCGCTGCATGACAAGGCAGCACGCTTCCTCAAGACCACAACGGTGGGCTATATATATAATTTTCCTTTTCAACTCACGGATTCATTCTTTTTAATGTAAGACGAAATTTTATAATTAACTAGCTAATACCCGGCGTGCGCTGCTACGCCTAAATAAATAAAAAATAATGTTTACGTTTAGTTAAATAAGTAAAAGGAAAAAAATAATTATAAATTTATATTTTTTAGATACCCCGTGCTGTTTACCCGCCGTTGCCCGGGAATCTACTTATCCCGATCTTGACATAAATGAGCTGAAATACGAAAATTAATGTGTTTTATGTTCAGTTAAATAAGTAACAGGAAATATTTATATCGTAATTTTTTTAGATACCCCGTGCTGTTTACCCGGCGTTGTCCGCGAATCTATTCATCCCGATATTCTTGGCATAAATGAGCTGAAATAAAAAAAAATAATGTCCTTCTTATGATTAGTTGAATAAGTAAAATGAAAAATAATTATAAATGTAGGCCTATATCGTAATTATTGCTGATTACCCGGTGTTTCCCGGGAATCTACTTATCTCGATCTTCTTGGCATAAATGAGATAAAAGACAAAATTCGTTATTGTGAGTTATCCGTGAAATTATACCCGCCATGTGCTGCTATGCTTACACAGGAATCTACATACTTGTCTCGATCTTCTTGGCATCAATGAAAGACAAAAAGGGTTATTTGTGAGTTATCCGTAAGAGATAAACATATGCTTTCGCGGACTTTTTTGTAGAGATTTTTAGATACTCAATTCTGTGTACATTAATTTTGTGACTTCTTATGGTTTAGGAAGCGTAAGCCATTGAAACGTCCAAAGAGCTACTTTTTTTTTTTCCGCGTTTTCCACTACAAAGGGCGATTTTTAAGGATGTAGGAATCGAGTATCACAACTCTCTTGTAGCCTATGTTCATCCCGGGAATGTCCTGAACATTTTGCAAAAAGCCCCATCACAATCGGATCAATGGTATATCTGCGCATAAAGTACGAACAAACAAAAACAAACAAACATTTTTATATCTTAGATTAGTATCCCTATTTATTTTGTTTCCAAGAGTATTTATCGATTTAGACTTAACATTTTCATTACTGTTTATCAAAACGGCGGGTACTGTTAATCCATTAAGTTCTGTTAACCAAGTAAGACTTCTGGCCTTATAACGTTTTATTACATTGGACAACCATGAAGCTCGATACAACAGAGAATTAAACTCTTGCAATGGAATAATCAGAAAAATGCTTAAATGTATGGAAGCCAGTTTACTTGCCAAACTTTGGTGATTTAATCTAGCTATAACATGGACACTGAAACAGATGCTGCCATCTTAAATTAGTGAGAAAAAGCCAATCCGGATAAGTGAGTTTACGGAGGCTACAATGTTGTCTTATGGTACACTATCAGCGACTCCGATTACAACTATGTTATTTGTGTACAAAACATTCGGCTCCACTAGTTAATCGTTAGGAACTGTTCTAATGTTAGCAGTTTTAGTAATAATCAAATCGTTCCTCAAGCAATTAGCTTATCACATACATGATTTAGAGATACCTATTATTTTGAGACGGGTTTAGTATACATAGCGTATAAAATGTTCGGTATATGATCCGAAATTTGAAAGATTTATTTTGTAAAGAGGCATCATTATTTGTAAAGAGGCAATAAAGTTCTTAGGAAAATTTTTGGACCAAAGGAGAGATGAACAGACAGGTGAATGGAGAAGACTTCATAATAGTGGTCTTTATAGGAAGCCAGATATAATGCGAACAGTTAAGTCTCGTAGACTGCGATGGGCAGGACATGTGGTACGAATGGGGAATGAAAGACATGCATGGAAGCTTCTTGTAGGAAAACCAGAGGGAAAACGCCCAGTTGATAGACCAAGAATGAGGTGGGAGAATAACGTTAACTATGATTTGAGGGGAGTAGATTATACAGGGGATGATTAGAAAACATGGGCTCAGGGTAGGGATGTATGGAGAGCTTATGTCCGCGCGGCCATGAACCTACGGGTTCGTTAGTGCCAGTAAAGTTAGTTAGTTAAAGAGGAATTTTCTGATGGTTTCCAGAAACTTTATCAACAGTATATTATGGAGAAGAGCAATTATTTTAAAAGCCAATGAAAAAAAAAATTAAATCTTAGGATCATTTTTTGTTTTTTTTTTGGGAAAATTACAGTAATTTTTGTACATAATATTATTGATTCATATTTATTGAAATAAATGTTTCTATGACCCTGTTAACTGCTGTTTATAGTGTCAAGTTCCTTCATCTATATATTTCTGTAGTATTTGTAGGAATATAACTTTCAATATGAATCTGCAGCGATTTTGCCACTGTGAACTACTATTTGGATCTAAGAGTATATCCGTTTTATATAGGTTACATATTTCTATTATATATAATTATTATATATATATATGCCTATAATAATTATATAATTATCCAGAAGCTTCAACTATAAGCAGACACTATGTTACAGCGACTTCTTTACTTGACCCTCCTACAGTTTTTCTGGGTGAGGTTTTTATCGGGGTTTTTCCTCACCTGTAAGACAAATGCCAGGAAAACGTTAAGGCCCAAACGTCCCATCATCATCATCATCATCATCATCATCATCATCATCATCATCATCATCATCATCCTTCACCGGTGTGGAAAGCAACGGGAAGCTACCACACCTACAATTCCCTAGTAAAGCTGCAGCATAGCATGAAATGTATGATTGCAGTGAAGGACCTGCCTTCGGGCAGAATTACTATGGATGGATATGTTATTTTTACCCATCTTCAGAGCCTTAACACATACATAACGGACGCTGTATTGTTTGAACTATAATGACCTGGTTCCATTTTTGTGAGCTATGTGCCTTTTAATTAATGTAGCCTATTTGATGAGAATTATGAGGTCCATATCGGCCTCGGGGGCCTAGAGATTAATTTCCTAGCCTCTGGTCCCAAGAGTCGCCGGTTCAATCCCGACCTGAATCGTTGGATTTTTTTTAGTTTGGAAAGATCAAAGGGAAAAGTCCTCCGGAAGGGACTTTAACCCATGGATCCCGAGTTTGAAGATTTTCGGGTTCTTAAAAGAACCTCAAGCTTATTCTTAGCACAATTTGATCGTCATTTCCCATACAAGTAATATTTAGTTATCTACTAGACTCCTTCTTGAGTCGATGTACCAGGCACTTTTCAAACGTTGGTATAAGAAGGGAAATAAGCGTAAATAAATTAGCTTGGTTAAGTAACTCCAGCAGGGAGCTCATTTGTTCCATGTAAGGATATACGGGTATAGATAGATGAGGTCGACGATTTTTCTGGAAAATTGTGTTCTGAATTACCTCCCATCTGCCTTAAAGTTAAAGAAAATTTTGAAAAACTTTGACAGGAGTCGAAACAATGACTGCTACATGAGTAACAACGACGAATACATAGGTGGTTTTGATTCTGTTCTGTTTTAAATACTTCAAAAAGAGAAACATGTGCAATCGAAGAGATTATTATTGCCTCACTCTGATGGTTAACCGTTTATATAAAAGCGTGTGCCGCGCGTCAATGCTTGACATGCGGTGTTGTCACGTTTCTCATAGTGTTATGGGCATTTGTTACACATGGACAGAAGACATTGATTATTTATGTTTTTATTTAATTTTATGTTATTATTTGGTATTGTTTAACTTCTAAAATTAAAATTAAATTTATATATGTATTTATTAATTAAATAATTTAATTCCAACATTATATAGCTTGTAGGTCTACATACATTTAATATTCATACAAAATCATACTGAAAATAGTATTATATTTATTATTATTATTATTATTATTATTATTATTATTAAATTTTCCGTCTGAAATATTTTCCCATGGCCGCCACATGTTGAAATCACGTATAGGCTATATAAACTAATATAATATGTAGATATTGTATTATTATTCGAGCTACATATCGCAATAAATCACTGATAATAATTATACCATTAATTACGGTATACAATTTATAACTGGGGCATACGTTCCACATCGTTCCGAGTTTTAATTAAAACTGAGGGAAGAATAGCAATGTGGCAACATCGTGGTAATAGCGGCAGTCGAGATCTTTGTATTTTAATAACACATAAGCAACTGCGGGGAAACAAAGCGAACCGATTGTTAAGCATCATAGTGAGGCGATAATACCAGAATTGTGTATATAGGAGAAAACAAGATGGGATACGCATATAAGCAGAATGGACAGCAGTAGACTTGTCAAGACTGCAGGAATAATCTACCTCGGGGTAGAATACAACAGGGAGGTTCCAGAAAACGGTAGTATGACGACCTAAGTTGAGGCAAGAAGAGTTTAAGAAAGAAAAGGTTTAAACCTATAATGGAATAATGAAGAAGAAGAAAATATACTAGTCGACAGTATAGTAACATCCTGTATAATGTCATAAGAGTGGAATTCCCAAATAGACATTCTGGAACCATTTACCAAGCCATATACTGTTACGCCTGTTACTTTCCTAACAACATGGTGCTTTCAACAAGCCAACATTGCCATTAAGGGCCACTCTAGCATTAGTACTTAACCTAAACTCTCTGGCCAGAGATACTAGATGCTTTCCACACATGGCAATCGCTTTAACAAATCCCTGGCAACCCTTCTGATTAACAGAGCAGTACAAGCAAGTAACTCTACGACATAACAGGCATTAGATATGTTAATGGGCACCCTTTAATCAGAGGGACTGCTGGCAATTGCTCGACAAGAGGGGTTGTTGCAAATTTGTGCAGGGTAGGAGGGAGGGGGAGGAGAGACAAAACGTTCCAGTACGGAGCGTTCTGAGTAGGCTATCAATCACGGGGCTATTATGCTACGTGGGAAAACGTCATGTCCGTCTAGAGTGACCATATCTACATGTTCATCCGCAAGTGCGAGTCCTGGATTAATTAATTATTCCAGTGCGATTAGTCATCTGAGGAGTGGCATCTTAATCGTTAAGCATGTCGCCCACGTGCTCGCTGTGAGACCCACAACTTAAAATCTCGTGGGACAATCAATTTTCTTAATCTTATTCCATGAATATAATAGTAATTTTAAGATTTTCCTCAGTGGATACAAATGACAATATAGTATATTGAGGTACAAGTGAGGTAAGTACTTGTTATTGATCGAGAAAAAGTTTGAAAAAAAAAAACGAGGCGCTTGCGCCGAGTTTTTTCAATTTTCGATATCTGTTACGTGCTTACCTCATGTGTATTGCATACTATTTTTTGGTGGATGTGACTAATTTTTATTAAATATAGTAATAAATGAATTAAAATATTGGTTGGATGTAAATTACTTCTATGAGAAAGAAACATGGTAATCATTGCTATGTAGCTTTTCATTTGTTTTATTATAAGCAAGGATTGTTGGCTGTGGAGACATTTTTATATGAAGTACCGTGATTAGAATCTGTTTGATAATTTTATTATGGAAGGAGTCATGGTAGATGATAGAGAAATTGAAGAAGCCTGGAGAGTGAAATGTTCTGCATTAATTCCGGAAAAGTCTAAAGGAAGGTACGAGTTAATGTACAAAACAGTCAAGAAATGTTTTATTTTATTTACCGAACGTGTGCTTTTTGAGTCCATATCGGCATTGCGATTTCTTTTGTTTGCATAGCAACCAGGTTAGATGTAGGAACGTTGACTTACTTCCAGTAACAACAATATTGGTAAGTATAAGAAATTAGTCACATCGACCGAAAAGATAATTAAGGTTAGCTACAATTCTTCTATGTTGATGTAATGCTATATCAGAATATTGATTTAATCCTGAGTAAAACTGACTTCTATAATATAAATCATAATATTATATAAGTCTCACTGTGAAACCCATGTCCGCGTTTCTAGACAATTATACATTTTAATAAGATATTAAATATAAAATTGGGATGGTAAGTCAGTCGTCCTCGACTAAATTATTAAACTTCATCAAGTAGTTCCAATATGGAGGCCTTTCAAAAAACAATGTTCATCTTCTGCATTATAACTGGTACTGATGCTGTATAAGTTGTTCAACGGGTTTATATCTGCGGGAATGTTCTCATTGAGTAGGTCTGTATTCTTTGTTTCTTTTAGAATCTCTATGTCTTCAAGGATGCTGATCGTGTTGTTGTTATACTCTCTGTGTAGTACTGACATGGTTATTATCGAGTTTATCAAACCGATGACCCGTATCCAGTAGGGATGTGTTTGGCAAAACTTGATTTTTCTTCGTTATTAATACAATTTTTGAAATGTTCAGAACATCTTGTGTTGAACTTTCTTGTTGTTTTGCCTATGTAGAACCATATTTGAACTACTTGATGAAGTTTAATGATTTAGTTGAGGACGACTGACGTACCAGGTACCAATTTTATATTTAATATCTCATTACATAACCTCAACGGTGCTTTAATATGAATCTTAAAAGTTTTAATTATAACCTATATTTACGGCGAAAGATCGTCATTCTTTCGACCACGGTACTTTTTTTTCGTCTGGCTTATCGCAGCTGGGTGACAATTGTGGTTGTAATGCTACCACCGGCTCTCTGGGTCATTTAAACACACAGATATACAATTCGAGGGATTTTTACTGTACATTAATAAATTACAAATTTAAAAATGAAGGGCTTAGGGCAATAACATGATAAGCCACATAATTATTCTATCTGAGGTAAAATGATTTTAATGTATCAATATCTAGTTCAGAAGATGGTCTACAGAAGTCGCTCTTTCAGTTAAATGACATTATACAGAAATATAATTTCAAAATATCAATAAGTAAAACGAAAATCCTAGCTTTTAAGGGATCAAATACCGTAAGAGCTAACATAATTCTGGAGGTGAAACCCATTGAACAAGTGAACCATTTTAAATACCTGGGTTATGAAATCTCCTATTTTAAAAATGAAGATCTATTTAACAAACTTAATAAATTTAATTATATATGTGGAACAATCAAAATGATATTTAAAAGCACAAGAAAAGAAACAAAACTAAAATTTTATAAAGTAGTGGCAGTCCCCTTACTATTGTATGGTAGTGAATTTTGGGTTTTAACTAAAAGAGAAAAGAAGATCATAGAAGCAGCTGAAATGAGATTTCTGAGAAGTGTGGCTGGTCGCAAACTTCTAGATAAGAGAAGAATTGAAGATATTAGAAATGAGCTAAATATCTTTAAACTCTTAGATAGAATAAAAGAATCTAGAAAAAAATGGAAGTTGATCGCGTTCCCAAAATTATACTTAAATACAAACCAAAAGGACGCAGGAATGTTGGTAGACCGAAGAAGAGATGGATCCAACTTTTGAATGAGAATCTATGAGACCGGAACAAGCCATATGGGCTTAATCCGTGATTGTTAATGATGATGATAATGTATCAAGAAATTATAAATATTAATTGGGCAGTAATGGTGATACTAATTGCATGTCTATATGTTTTAACTCATCACTGGTGCACTTACAAATTATTTTATGGATATTTCAATACATTTATATGCTATCATTATAATAAATGACATTTCTTAATAGAATGTGGCTTATCATGTTATTGCCCCAAGCCCTTCAATTATAATATAAATAATATAAATTGAAGGGATCGGTTGTAAAACATGGTAACTGACAAATTCTTGAAAATTGTGTTGTAACATGTAAACTGTGATATGTGACCTTCTAAAGCATTTGGTGCACGTAGTTTTTACATCCGTCAATAGATGGCAGATAGTCAATGATGGTAAATAAAACTAAGTGCACCAAATGCTTCAGAAGATCACATATCACAGTTTACATGTTACAACACAATTTTCAAGAATTTTCAGTTACGATGTTTTAGAGCCAAGCTCTTCAATTGTTAGCTTATAGGTCCGTCTCCTCAATTTTGTAAAATATTACTTCTCTGTAGGCCTTTAGGGACTAGTTCCATCATTAGCAGAAGGAGCAGGAGATAGGTCTATATCTACTGACCCTGAATGCAATACTGGAATATTGTAATAATTTTGTACAGGGGATTGAACGTACTGGGTGTGTTCTCATTTAGAAACAGGTTGTTGATTTTCTTTAAAATTTCAATTAATAAATTATAATAAATTGCTATTATAAAATTGTACTTATACCATTAACGGTTACGACTTTTTTCTTTCTAAAATTTTAATACTTGAGCAGTTAACTACATACATTTAGGGCGCCTCCGTTGCGCAAGCGGTCATCTGACTTTCCTATCTTGTACAATTTATGTTTCAATAGTTAACTCTAGATGGAATCAAAATATTTTGTAAGTAATAATTATAGATGAATTAGCGAGATGTACCATGCATATTATATTTATTGTAATTTATATGTAAGATTTTATTTTTTTCACCTGGTTATGTGGTAAGACAAGGCCTTAAGGCCTTAACTCTACCGGGTAAAATAAAACTATTATTTTCTCGTCCTAGTACTACCTTGGTTTCCTAGATGTCAGTATGAGGCGGAACGCTGACCATGGACCACTCAAATGACATCTATA
Source organism: Diploptera punctata (assembly GCA_030220185.1). Classification (NCBI taxonomy): domain Eukaryota; kingdom Metazoa; phylum Arthropoda; class Insecta; order Blattodea; family Blaberidae; genus Diploptera; species Diploptera punctata. The sequence goes on along the minus strand of JASPKZ010003153.1, from coordinate 35,534 downwards.
CGAAAACAAGTGTAACTAAATTAGTATGGTTCAAATTCTTCCCTGTACGGGGAGAGCGCCTAAATCTCTGTTAAAGGAAACATGGGCTTACAAGATACAAGAAGATTATTATTAAACGCTCGCCTCTCTCCACTGGGGTCTAGAGATCCAGTCTCCGTCACTATATGTGGGTTTCGTGGGCAGGGTTTTCTCGGGGTTTCTCCCGTTTTTCCTTTGCCACAAATTTCATTCCATCAATTTCTCCATACTCATGTCATCCAATCTACTATTATTTCTACATTGGTTTCCTTTAATTTTATTAATTGTGAAGGGAGATGTTATAACCGTCCCTGTGACGGTGCTTCAGGCGTGGTCGGCCGGCACTCTTATCGTTCACAGACCTCTAGGATCTAGAATATAAGGGGTTTAATTTACCTCATTCCTCTACCCGACGCTAAGTTGATACGAGTTGAAGGTATTATATAACTCCATAAATTTAAATGTAACCCTCTCATGTTATTTTATATCAATAACCACCAGGTTGTCTTACGACATTTATGGCATTCCCTCCTGGCATTAATCCATTCCTAATGACGCCAGAGCTGGATTTACGCATACATTCCGTAAATCAACCCTAAGAAAAGGCACACATTCGTCTGCTTGTAAACAAATTTAAGCGTACAAGCAATGTGTTTGATGATGCGTGAATACTACGTAATGGATATCATTGAATAAATCCAGCTATAATTGCAAATACCGCTCCTATTGAAAGGACGTAGTAGAAATGTGCTACTACATAGTATGTATCGTGAAGAACAATATCGATTGATGAATTGGCGAGAACAACCCCTGTTAAGCCTCCAATTGTAAACAGAAAAACACATCCTAGCGATCATAACACGTCATGGACGACCACATGTATAAGCAGAAACAGTGCTGCAGCAGGGATTATACTAATTTGTGACTGCAAGTTCAAATTGCCAGTGATAGTCCGAACGCATCAACTCGACCCCTCAGTAGGGAGTTGAATGCCCCTCGGAACACAGTGTGGAAATTTCTAAGTTTCACTCTATGAAAACTTCCTTATCACGTCTGCTTGATTTACGGAATCGTATCACAGAAGCAGCAGATTTCTTTTTACGGTTTAAATGTTAAGATCTACATTTATTTTCACGGCTGAAAGATGGAGTATGTGTTTTCACCTAGTTGGCGGTCATGTAGAAAGGCAGTAGAATATGTGTTAAACTTCACAATAACATTGATTTTTCAATCATTGCCTTCTTTCATTGAAATGGTTAATGTACATTTATATATATATATATATATATATATATTATATATCATATGAAAATAAAAATGAATTCTTGAGTGAGGATTTGAACCCGAGTCTCTGAACTCTGTACGTTTAGAGCTCTAACGATATGAGCTACCCAAGTATTCCAACACAAACATACATTTTTCTTATATGTGTAGTATTCTCAATTCACACAAGACGTAGCGGAAAATCGTTCCGACTGACATGTAGTGGCTAACATAACAGTTAAGCAATTTTTTTAAAGAGAATATTTACTTTATAGCAGTATCGCTTGTATATTAGATGTTATAACCAAATATCAAAAATATAGTTATAACACACACACACACACACACACGCTCGCACGCACGCACACATTCACACACACATTTATCCATCCATAGTAATTCTGCCCGAAGGCAGGTCCTTCACTGCAATCATAGCATTTTCATGCTATGCTTGCAGCTTTACTAGGGAATTGTAGGTGTGGTAACATCCCGTTGCTTTCCACACCGGTGAAGCATGATGATAATGATAAGGATGATGATAGTGATGATGGCCATATGATTTCGGGGACCGTTTGGGTCTTAAAGGTTTCCTGACATTTGTCTTACAGGTGAGGAAAACCCCCGATAAAAACCTCACCGAGAAAAACTGCCCCGACCGGGGATCGAACCCGGGCCCTCTGCGTGACAAGGCAGCACGCTACCTCGAGACCACAGCGGTGGACTATATATAATCTTTTAGTGTTGATTTATTTATGATCATCTATCAGTTATTTTTATATTTGTAATTAGACCAGCCTACAGTTCATGAGGTTCCGGGTTCGATTCCCGGACAGACCATAGGAATTTTTCCTTAAGGGGAACTATTCTTTTGGTAGCACATTGTTTGGAATTTAAGTTAAATTTAGATAGGAACTCTCCTGGCGTTTCATTGTGATTTATCACTCATCATATCATCGGGGTAACGCAACTCCGCCTTCTAGGTGCCCCAACCTAAGAAATGGATTACAATTCCGCCAATTCCAGGGGAGAAAGTCAGAAATGTAATAAAAGACAAACTTGTGGCATTGGACAAAAATTGTAATTCTAATATAATATAGCAGCAAATTTTTGGATGATAATATATAATCGCAAATACTGCATACATTTTGACTTAACGATATTAAACACAAAACATACACTCATCCTAACACTCCTCTCTGTATACAATACAAGAATACACCATCTACGTAAAGTGGTCTGGCGAAGTGGTGCGTAAATTGAAAGTAGGCTGCATTATCGCCATCTATCTACCGAGCGCAGAACCAAAGCACGTAAAGTTCAGTGGGTATACAGTGGAACCCACACATATATTCAAAATGTTGGCAGAAGAACAATTATATCTACAATGTAAAATATGAATATTAAACGATTTAAAACAATTGTTTGACATTTATATTAATTCTATATGCTAATTCCTTTCCTGCTCAAAATTTGATAGACATTTCTCGCTTAGGCCTAGTGGTCACAAATATTTTTTTCAAAGAATTGTATTAGTTTTTTTCTGTGATATTCAACATTACATTATATAACTACATACATTTATATTTTAAATGTATTAGATTTGCGCAAAAAATTGAAGTCATCGTTTTCCAGCAATTTCTTCATATCTTTTTAATAAGAATTTGCTCTTCCCAGAGTTTGTGCAGCTTAACAACATAAATCTTTCAAGTAAAATAAAAAAAAAAAGATATAAAGATAATTTCACGGAAAGAACTTGAAACCAATCTAATAATCTTCACTGATTGTCTTCCTATCTTAAAAGTACTACGAAGTGACCCGAATTTTAACAAAACTTACGATCAATTCATTCTTACTGCAGACAAACAATTCATAAATCTATAACCACAGACATTGCAGCACCAACATAAAGTCCAAGAAAATAACCCCTCAGAGAAAGAGACAAAGACTTTATGTACCTACAATAGATTTAAGTTACATGTTGCTACATATAATCGAGTTCAGTTAGAGCCCCTCGATACTTATAAATACCAAGGGTATATACACTAGAAGTGTTGGGATACTGAAAAGGAAAATGCAGTTCTCCAAGGGTTGCAGTGGCATTTGTTGCAAAGATGAAAGGTAGGAGGGGAGAGAATGAAGTGGCACAAAAGAGGATTGAAGGAAGGAAAAATGTAGAGTACTTGTGGAATATGTATTTAAGTAGGCCTAGCATTATAATGATGCGGGAGCAGTTCGGAATATTCATCATGGATAAGAGGGAAGATTCCATACACATGCTTAGGGTCGATGTTTTTATGTGCATATGTGAGACTTACATTGCTCTTCAAATTTTCAGGTTATAATCTATCCTACTTCAACTGTGGAACATATGTTTACAAAGAAGAAAGTAGACTTTTTAAAAGCAATTTCATATTTATAGAGGTTGTCAGAATAGTTTTTTAAATTTAATTATTCAGTTTAATTTATTCAGTTGATTATAAATGGACAACTAATGACAAATGAGGGAAATTTTGAGGAAGTGGCTGAATTCAGATACTTAGGAACAATAATTTAATCACAAATAGGAATGAGATGCAGAAATAAATTAAACATAGGCTCAGTTCTGGAAATACGCGATATTATGCATTACAGAGACTCTTGACGTCACAACTCCTTTCAAACAACGTTAAACTGAATATATATATATAATATATATATATATATATATATATATACTGTATAAAACTATTATTCTACCAGTTATATTATATGTATACGAAATATGGACTCTTACTTTAAAGGAGGAAAGGAGATTATGAGTATTTGAGAATAAAGTTTTTAGGAAAAATTTTGAACCAAGAGAGATGAACAGACAGGTGAACGGAGAAGACTAATTAACAGAGAACTACATGGTCTTTATAGGAAGCCAGATATAATAAGAACAGTTAAGTCTCGTAGACTGCGATGAGCAGGGTATGTGGCACGAATGGGAAATGCAAGAGGTGCACGGAAGCTTCTTGTAGGAAAACCAGAGGGAAAACATCCAGTCGGTAGACCAAGAATGAGGTGAGAGAATTACATTAACTCTGATTTGAGGGAAGTAGATTATACAGGGAATGATTGAAAAACATAGCTCAGGATAGGGATGTATGGAGAGCTTATGTCCGCGTGGGCATGAACCTACGGGTTCGATAGTGGCAGTGAGTTAGTTAGATTATATTTCTATTGCTATTTTTATATTGTGTTTTGTATAGAAATTCACTTATGTTAAATTTACTTCTACCAGTCCACCACTATGGTCTCGAGTAGCGTGTTGTCTTGTCAAGCAGTGGATCCGAGGACGATTCTCGGTCGGGACGAGTTTTCTGGGTGAGGTTTTTTCGTGGTTTTTCCTCTCCTGTAAGACAAATATCAGGAAAATTTAAGGCCCAAACGGTCCCCGAACCCATCTGGCCATCATTATCATTTTCGCCTCATTAGATTAAGGTCTATCCTGGCGCCTCATTGCTATCATCATCACCTTTCACACGATTACTCAACCTCTGAAATGGGTTACATAAACGCCATGCCAGGAGAAAAATACCTTAAATTTCGTAATGCCAACATGGTGACATTATAAAAAATAATACTTCTACGTGTCTAATATACCTTACCACTATTACTTAAATTGGACACCCTCTCATGGACATGCTCTTAGATCTTGTAGTTATTTCTTTGAATATAATACTCGTTCATGGAATTTGCCCTAGCTCCTCTACATTCAAATCCTTAGAATATTACACTTGTTCGTGGAATTTGCCCTAGCTCCTCTATATTCAAATCTTTAGAATATAATACTCGTTCGTGGAATTTGCCCTAGCTCCTCTACATTCAAATCTTTAGAATATAATACTCGTTCATGGAATTTGCCCTAGCTCCTCTACATTCGAATCCTTAGAATATAATACTCGTTCATGGAATTTGCCCTAGCTCCTCTACATTCAAATCCTTAGAATATAATACTCATTCATGGAATTTGCCCTAGCTCCTCTACATTCAAAGCCTTAGAATATAATACTCGTTCATGGAATTTGCCCTAGCTCCTCTACATTCAAAACCTTAGAATATAATACTCGTTAATGAAATTTGCCCTAGCTCCTCTACATTCAAATCCTTAGAATATAATACTCGTTCACGAAATTTGCCCTAGCTCCTCTACATTCAAATCCTTAGAATATAATACTCGTTCATGGAATTTACCTTAGCTCCTCTACATTCAAATCCTTAGAATGTAATACTCGTTCATGGAATTTGCCCTCGCTCCTCTACATTCAAATCCTTAGAATATAATACTCGTTCATGGAATTTGCCCTAGCTCCTCTACATTCAAATGAACTTAAACTTATGATCCCGCTTAACTAAATTACTGGCAATATCGAATCCGAAGGACCATGATTTCGCGAATATAAGCTCTTTCATACCTCTCTATCCTAAGTTACTTTTTCTGATCATTCCTTGTATAATTTACCTCCCTCAAATCATGATTAATGTTATTCTCCCACCTAATTCTTGACCTACACACTGGGCGATTTCTCTCTGGCCTCCCTACTAGTTGTCATGCCCCTATTCCATTCCTCATTAGTATCACATGTCCTGCTCATCGCAATCTATGATATTTAATTTTTCTTATTATGTCGATTTCCCATAGAGATCATGTAGTTCAGTGTTATGCAGTTTCTCCATTAACATGTCTATTCGTCTCTATTTGATCCAAATGCTTTCATAAGAACTTTATTCTCAAATATTTGCAATCTTCTCTCTTCTCTTAAAATAAGAGACAATTTTTTGCTTTTTACAGTATAACTGGAAGAATAACAGTTTTACATATTTTTTACTTAACATTTTTTTAGTAAAGTTGGGATAACAGTAGTTCCTGTAGTGCATGAAAGCAGAATTAAGCAAGTGTTTAGGTTATTTCTTCACCTCATTCCTGTTTGTTATTATTGAATTATGCCATTTCGTCAAAATTTCCGCAATTTTTTGTTAAAGTGTTCATTCCCATATACAAATGTATTTCTAAGTATTTAGTTTTATTGATATCCACTTCCAGCTCCAGTTTCTTAGTGTTATTTATTGGAAGGGGTGTGTTGGCTTTTATCATGTCTTCGCTATAGTCTAATAATACTACATCGTCAGCAAAATCTGATTAATTCCATTGAGATGTAAGACCTCTTTATCAACTAAAAACTTGATTACGTGTTCTATTACAAAAATGAATAGCAGAGGAGATAGTGCGTATCTTATAATGCCAATCATTAAACAAATTCTTAATATGGAGTAAATCTTGAGTCAGGAAAATTTAATTTTTGGAACACGAGTGTAAAGAGCTCTGTGCATAATGTTATTTGTTCCAATCACGTGATCTGTATTTCTTCACGTAAATCCAATTTTTTTTTTCGTCTGCAACAATAACCTCAAGCAAATGAACGAGAGGTATTAGTCTATTGTGCATGATATGGGGGTAGTTAGTTTAGCATGTAAGGCTGTTAAGATTGTTTAGCATTCAATGCAAAAGCTAACAAGCGTCCTTAATCCAACCGCCTTAAAATTTACTAGGTAGTAATGTTCACTAGTATATTACGAAGTATCTAATATATAAACACAATGTTTGTTTGTGTTTGTTCGTATTCTATGGGCGGCCATAGCCGTTGATCCGATTTTGATGGGGTTCTTTGCAAAATATTCAGGAGATTCCCGGGATGAACATAGGCTAAAGAGAGTTGTGATATTCAAACCCTTCACCCCTAAAAATCACCCTCTGTAATGAAAAACGTGAAATAAAGTCCCTATTTTGACGCTTAAATGGCTTACGCTACCTAAACCATAACAAATACACCAAATTAATGTACACAGAATTGAATATCTAAAAAAAACTCTGCAACAAAGTCAGCGACAGCATATGTTTATCTTTTATGGATAACTCACAATAACCATATTTATCTTTCATTGATACCAAGAAGATCGGGATAAGTAGATTCCCGGGCAAGCGTGCTCTGCCATACCGTTCATCCGATTGAGATGGGGTTTTTGAAAAATGTTCAGGAGATTCCGGGGATGAACATAGGTTATAAGAGAGTTAAGTACTCAACCCCTTCACCCCTAAAATCACCCTTTGTAGTGAAAAACGTGAAATAAAGTATCTATTTTGACGCTTAAATGGCTTATGCTGTCTAAACCATAACAAGTACACCAAATTAATGTACTTAGAATTGGACATCTCAAAGAACTGTACAAAAAAGTCCGCGACAGCATATGTTTATTATTATCTTCTACGGATAACTCACAATAACCATTTTTGTCTTTCATTGATGACAAGGAGATAGATCGGGATAAGCAGATTCCCGGGCAAGAATAACAGCGCACGGCTGGTGGTAAAAACACATTAACATTTATTTAGGAGTAGCAGCTCCCGCCGGGTATTAGCCAGTATGTAATATAATACCCGATTATATATACGCGGGAGTGTGCATGTTGTCTGCTAGTCCCAGTCTTATGTGGGACGCACAACACTACTTTTCGACACACCAGTATATTCGGCAGTTCATTTAACTACACCGTTCACTACAGTAGTGCCAGGATTGTGGCTAATAAACTTACAAAATCCATATAACACATTAGTTTTTCACCACTCTTTAACAATTTCCCTTTAGGGTGCATTTTATAATTTTGATTACACTTTTATCACCGAGTTAAGTTACCATAAACTATATGATAGTCGCCATATTTGTAAATGGCATCCACTTCCTCTCAGGAATCGATAAGTTTCAAACAAATGCGAATGTTTAGTTAATCTCCGACCTTCGAAGAAAGATGTATGTGTATACTGTATTCTGATCAACAATGGTTAACATAAATAACTTCAAGTACATAATTATATTAATCAAACTAACATTCCATGTTCCTATGAACATGTCCCTGTGTTTGTGCCTTTGGCATGGGTTCCCTGAAGTAGTCCCCGCCCGGAGAACCGAATGGGGGACTATTTGACCTCCGGAAAATTTTACCCCAGTAGAACCCATGTCCGCATTTCTTGACGGTTGTATTTTTACGGTGAAAGATCGTCACTCTTTCGACCAAGGTACTTATTTCGTCTGGCTTATCACCTTCGACCAGTCCGGCATGGGTAACCCTATCGGCAGCAATGCTACCGCCGGCATAGCTCAGGATCATTTAAGCACACAAGCCACTCCACCACGACAAGGTAAAGATACCATATAATAGAATACATTATCTATTTTTTTCGCTACCGCTGAACTATGCTTGAACGAATAGCAGTAACTGCAGTAGTCATGTGTTTTGGGAATTTCCCATCCATTTGTTTTCCTCAAGTGCGTTTTTTGTAGGCTGGGCAGACTATAGTTACAATATAACAAACCACACGACAATAAATTGTAATTAGATAATAATATGAATTGTTAATTTTATGCTAATTTGTTTTAACGCAGTTGCTATGAAACTGCACTCTTACATTGAAAATAAATTATATCAATCACTAGTTATAAATATTTCTCCAAATTCTGCGTAAATAAACGAAATCAAAAGAAATGGAATGGACAATTTCTACAGCCTTAAGTTAAAACAGATATATTATAATGACTGAATACATATAATGTAAGCCATATATATATTTACTTCAGAGAGTGTAAGTTAAAGTAATAAACAAATACCAATAAAAATAATTGATCAAAATAACTGAACATAGAAAATATAGGCCAAATGCATATTTACTCCATAAAACGAGAGTGTAAATTACTACTTTAAACAAATTCTTAGGCAGACTGTGAACTGTGAAATAACAAAAAAAAAAAAAACGAATTCTAGTAAATTATACAAAAAATTAATATTATCAACAAAAGAAAAAAATAACGACGCAAAATCAAAGAGAAATTAAATTATTAAAATTGACTGTCTTGTATTCAAAATAATTTATTAGAATAAATGACAATAGAGTAGGTAATATGTGATGTAGGAATTGGAGTAAATTACTAAAATAAACAAATTATTCTTAACCTGTGTACATTGAAAAATCAAATTTTAGTGAGCTACACAATTATAAACCGAACGTTATCAACAAAGGAAAAAATGTGTTTAAGTACAGCAAGAATATAAAAAAGAATAATAAATAAAGATATTATAAACCATAATTTGACCAATAATATAGTTCAAAATTATGAATAAAGCAACACAAATTAATGCACAAGAAATATAGAAGACTAATTATTTATTTAATTCAGTCAAATAGTAATGCGAAGAAAATGAAACTTAAGGATTGTATTAATTCCGTTCTGACTACTGAGGGAGACATTATAAATGGAGAAAGATATGAATAGTCATACAATATCATTCATGACAACCTAGAGAGAACCATAACGAGATCCTCGAACGGCAGGGAGAGGCATCCACTACACACGCTCCCAACACTCGAGAGAGCAACTGAATATTGAGAACACCCGGTGGAAAATAGGGACGAAAAACATACCATAATATTCACTACCCAGAGAGCAATTTGAATAACATAGGACCCTTCATGAGACAGATTGACAAAATCACACAGCATTTTCCCCGACTCCCGAGGGAAAAACTCGAAGATATCGGGAACCTCCAGAGGGAGAAGAGGCGAAAACATCCCACAACATTTTCGCCCGACTTCCCAGGAGAACCTGAAGAAAATCGGATCCTCCAGTGGGAGAAGAGGCGACAACATCCCAAGAGCTTTTTACCTTTTTCTTTAAATTATTTATTGTTTTTACCACATTTTCCCCGACTCCCGAAGGAGAAATTTGAAGAAAATCGGGATCCTCCAATGGGAGAAGACGCGAAAAACACCCCACCACATTTCCCCGACTCCCAAGGGAGAAACGTGAAAAAATCGGGATCCTCCAGTGGGAGAAGAGGCGAAAACATCCCACAACATTTTCCCCGACTCCCGAGGGACAAACTTGAACAATATCGGGATCCTCCAGTGGGAGAAGAGGCGAAAACATCCCACAACATTACCCCGACTCCCGAGGAGAAACGTGAAGAAAATCGGGATCCTCCAGTGGGAGAAGGGGCGAAAAATATCCCACAACATTTTCCCGACTCCCGAGGGAGAAAACGTGAAGAAAATCGGGATCCTCCAGTGGGAGAAGAGGCGAAAAAATCCCACAAAGTTTTCCCCGACTCCCGAGGGAGAAACTTGAACAATATCGGGATCCTCCAGTGGGAGAAGAGGCGAAAACATCCCACAACATTTACCCCAACTCCCGAGGGAGAAACGTGAAGAAAATCGGGATCTTCCAGTGGGAGAAGAGGCGAAAATATCCCACAACATTTTCCCCGACTCCCGAGGGAGAAACGTGAAGAAAATCGGGACCCTCCAGTGGGAGAAGAGGCGAAAAAGTCCCCACAAAGTTTCCCCGAATCCCGAGGGAGAAACTTGAACATATCGGGATCCTCCAGTGGGAGAAGTGGCGAAACATCCACACATTTTCCCCACTCCCGAGGGAGATCATGAAGGATCTCGGGATCCTCCAGTGGGAGAAGAGGCGAAAACATCCCACAACATTTTCCCCGACTCCCGAGGGAGAAACTTGAACAATATCGGGATCCTCCAGTGGGAGAAGAGGCCAAAACATCCCACAACATTTTCCCCGACTCCCGAGGGAGAAACGTGAAGAAAATTGGGATCCTCCAGTGGGAGAAGAGGCGAAAAAATCCCACAAAATATACCCCGACTCCCGAGGGAGAAACTTGAACAATATCGGGATCCTCCAGTGGGAGAAGAGGCGAAAACGTCCCACAACGTTTTCCCCGACTCCCGAGAATCATGAAGAAATTCGGGATCCTCCAGTGAGAGAAGAGTCGAAAACATCCCACAACATTTTCCCCGACTTCCGAGGGAGAAACGTGAAGAAAATCGGGATCCTCCAGTGGGAGAAGAGGCGAAAACACCCACAACATTTACCCCACCCCGACTCCGAGGGAGAAACGTGAATAAAATCGGAATCGTCCAGTGGGAGAAGAGGCGAAAAAATCCCACAAAATGTTTCCCGACTCCCGAGGGAAAAACTTGAAAAATATCGGGATCCTCCAGTGGGAGAAGAGACGAAAACATCTCACAACATTTTCCCCGACTCCCGAGGGAGAAACTTGAACAATATCGGGATCCTCCAGTGAGAGAAGAGGCGAAAACTTCCCACAACATTTTCCCCGACTCTCGAGGGAGAAACGTGAAGAAAATCGAGATCCTCCAGTGGGAGAAGAGGCGAAAACATCCCACAATATTTTCCTCGACTGCCGAGGGAAAAACTTGAAATGAAATCGGGATCCTCCAGTGGGAGAAAAGTCGAAAACGTCCCACCATATTTTCCCCGACTCCCGAGGGAGAAACTTAAAGAATATCGGGAACCCTGCAGTGGGAGAAGAGGCGAAAATGTCCCACAATATGCTCCCGGACTCTCGGGTAATAATTTCTATAGACTATCAAATGACTCCTCCATTGGTGTATGGGTGTGAGCTTCTCACAGTATTGTCTCCCATTCAAGAGCATTCTTACTGAAGAATTCTGCATTTCCAGTGACATAAAGGATATAATGTTACTAAAGACGCCTAAATACTCCACAATAATCCGGATACTTCTACAACAATAGTGCAGAGTACATGCAATACCTTCTTCTATTTTTAATAGTTTACATGTCGCAACATTATACATTTTTCTCTGTGACAGTAATTATGTAGAAAGCAGTTAATTTTAATATCAGATTTATCTGTATTATCACTAGTTATAGGTCTTTGATAGATTAGTTCATACTTCAGGTCAATAAAATTTTAAGCAACATCTTCAAATATTGTAAATATATATTCTGTGTGAACTGTATTCTGTTCGTATGTAAACTAATAATTTTAAGTAGTAAGTTCAAATCATGTATATATACATAAACTTAGAGTGTAAATATGTTAATTGTATAATGTCCTCATAGTTAATGTAATTCTTTATAAAGCACATTGTTTAACTCTAAGCAATACTAATAATTTCAAGCCACATATTCAAATAGTGTATATATACGTTTTGTGGTGAACTGTCAGTCGTGTTTATGATTCAACTTAATGCTAATAATTTTAAATAGCAACTTTAATGTGTGTAAATATAACTTAACATATTGTACAGTTAGATTTAATTATGTAACTTTGTCGTAGTTAATGCAATTCTGGAGAAAAGTGAATTCTTTATCATTAATGTTACCTTAGCTTGTAAATATCTAAATATTATAAAATCATTTTGTTTCCTTTTATCAAAAATACGAGGGTGCAGCATAAGTCAATTAACCAAAAATGAAAATATATTAATTTCTGTAGCTTACAACATCTAAATAAACAACAACTACTGAAATTGTTCAAGCAGTAGTGCTTGAGATTATATTCTGAAAGTCCTGCTACCTCGAGACCACTTTTTTATATAAATATATTATTATGTATGTCCGTATTTCAAAGTCACCCAATGCACTTATTGTCTTTGGATACCGCAGTAGGCGAGTAGATGGTGTTAATGTGGTCTATTTTCAATGTAAGCTCCGGTTCGATAAAGCAATTTTCGTAGATGATATACAGGCCTACGTGTGTTGTGTGCAGAGAGAAGTATAGTATGTTTAAGTATTTGTGTATTTAACTTCGTTAAAACACAAAAACCGAAAGAGACATACATATGAAACTGTCGAAATTTCAAATGATATGCGGAACTATACATAAAACATTAAAAAATAAAACAAGAAGAGATACTAGATTGAAGTTTTATAAAACATTGGCAGTTCCTGCATTACTTTATGGGAGCGAAACTTGGGTAATGACCAAAAAACTGCAAAGTAGAATACAAAGCGCAGAAATGAACTTCCTTAGAAGAACAAAAGGCTGCACAAGATTGGATCGGATAAGGAATGAAAATATAATAACAGAGTTAAATAGGCCTATATATCCATTGGATGAGAAAATCAAGAAATATCGAGAGAAATGGTATACACACGTGGAAAGAATGGATGTATCAAGATTACCAAGAGCAGCATTCAACTACAAGCCAAGAGGTTCAAGATTGTAGGAAGGCCAGTGAAAAGATGGACAGAACAGGCAATTTGCCTAGCTCGTGAAGTGAAGAAGAAGAACTTTGTTTTATGAGATGGACGATGATGATAAAGAGAAGAAATAAGATGAAATCCGGTATCGGGATATAGACAAGGTGTACTCCTAAGAAATCCAAGAGTATCGCCAGACTGATTGTCCTGATTGACAGTATCGCATATGCCTTCCCAACATATGTATTGAGGAGAGGTTTGGAATTTAATCCGGACATCATATATACAATCTATTTTATAGTGTTCTGCCCTAGGTCAGGTCCTTCACTGCAATCATAGCATTTTCATGCTATGTTTTGCAGTTTTACTAGGGAATTACAGCTGTGATAGCTTTCCGTTGCTTTCCACACCAGTGAAATGATAATAATGATGATAAGAATGATTATTATGACCAATGATGTTTGGGGATCTTTTGGGCCTCAAAGCTACCTGACATTTTTCTTACAGGTGAGGAAAAATCCAGGAAAAACCTCACCCAGGAAGCTTGTCCTGACCGGGAATCGATTCCGGGCGTGACAAGGCAGCGCGCTACCTCGAGACCACAGCGGTGGACATGTACAATCTAGGGATTAAAAATTGTTCGCCACAATTCCTCCAAGAACTGAGATTAAAAAAAAATTGAAATTAAAATTTTCAACCTAGCAGGGTATCGAATCGGGAACAGCTAGTACATATATATATAGTGGGGGAAATAACATTAACTACGATTTGAGGGAAGTAGATTATACAAGGAATGATTGGAAAACATTAGCTTAAGATAGGGATATATGGAGAGCTCAGGTCCGCGCGGCCATGAACCTACGGATTCGATAGTGATTTCAGTGAGCTACTTATATATATATATATATATATATATATATATATATATATATACACACACACACACACACACGCAATACGTCTCACTCAACCTGTTGCCCGCTAGCGGGAAAATTAGATTAGATTAGATTAGATTTATTTAGCCTGGTGGAGTTAAGGCCATGTGGCCTTTCTTCCACTCACCAGGACAACACATATATTACATCAGAATATAACAATCTCAATTAACTCTAATATTAAATACTAAGTAAAAATTTGATCAAAAAAATAATATCTAATATATTACGATCTATAATACAACCAGTTAAATGTTAGTTAAAATTAAGACTAAAACTAATAATAAAATGTATACAAGCAAGACATATTAAATTGTCCCTGTCTAGTGTATATAAAAAACAAAGGAAAATAATGAGATATAGAAAACTATTTTACGATTATACAATATTTAAAACAAAACAAATGAAAATATTCCTTATTCTTAATATTATTTTCATAAATAATTAAATATATTAATTTCTAAAAGAATATTATCAGTGAGGTGTATAAGTTAGTTTGTTATTAAATAATTCTTTAGTTTGTTTTTGAAGGATGTTATAGTTTGACAGTTTCTGACATAGGGCGGAAGGGAATTGACTGCGGCCAGTGAGTAATGAACTCGCGGCCGGCCATGCGTATCAATGCACGGCACATCTCTCACTTTGTTGGTGCATGATAACGAAATAAGAGTGAAAAATTAAAAATAAGTACGTACCTTATGACAGAAGACGTTGAAAATTTTCTCCTCCTACATACACGCATTTTCGACACTGTGAAAAGAAACACTAAATCACACGCACTAATTGGTGTTCTGTTATTAAGTTTATTTCTGTCCTGATATAATCTTTCGTATAACGTATAACTTTTCTTGCATACATTTTATTTTTTAAGTATCCTTCATATGAAAATCGACATCTCGGGATCACTTCGCCGAAGTTCATGCAGTATTGTTATTCGTATGGTTTAATATGTAACAGTTCCGTACTTCGCTTATACTATGCTCTTATAATATTGGTTTCTTGGCCAAGTCACCTTAGAGATTTTGTTGACATATGTTCTAATCTTTCTCCTGTTTCATCTAATCTATCCTCAGTCAGCAAACGTTTTGTTATCCTTGGTTTTCTATCGATCACAGGACCTGTTTTTCTAAATTTGGTTGTGAAAAATCTTTCTATTTGGAGGATTTACATCAGGAAGTTCTGTTCTGAATCATCTAACGACTTATCATAAGTAATGCCACGAGTGATTTCCAATTTACCTAGGAATTGGAAATCAAGAGTGGCATTTGTTAGGGCATTTAACGAGTAAAATTAAGTTGTTTACTCAGAAATCATTATTAACTATAGTTATTTTTAAATATTTATATATTTAGTGTAAACGGCGATGTTTGAAAACAAATGAGAAACGTTTGGTACTTTTCATTTGCTTCTTTTGTAATCACTGCAACCAGATCATAATATTATTCATACAAAATGATCGCAATGTTGTAAGAATGCACCCTAGTGGAGACATTTATAACAACGTTATAGGTATTAATTCATTTGATGTACTTTGTAAATATGTCAATTACCATTTTTTCTGGAACCGTCATTCCTGGAAAATACATTCGTTTAAGAAAAGTGCAAACAGTGGTTTTTATTTTTGTGGTATAATCAATTGTTACAAATGTTTTTATATTATCTCTCGTATGCACTTTCTGTTGACATTCATGCACTATATATACAATCTAGTAGCCGTATTTCTTGGGGATCAGTCATTGCAAAATAATGTTATGACCTATTCAGAACGTTAAAAAGGAGGTGCTTTCTTTATTATGATAAACTTTAGTTGGTAAGTTCTAGGCGAAACACGACTGTGATTGGTTTTAAATAAAAAATCATTGAAATGTGATTGGTCATTGACTTCCATTTGGGGCATGAGTTAAATAGTCTGCAATACACTGTTTTCACATAATTATCAATGATTAAGATTTATAATCTTCGGATGCATTAATAATACTCAACATATATTCGTCCATCCAGTTCCTCAAGGAACTTAAGTACCCTATGCTGTACTGGGAAAACAGATCGAGGCATAATGATAACTATGAACTAAGACCACTATGTAACTTAGGGGGGCGATGGGTGAAAAATTTACCATTTGAGATCAAAATTGGCATTTACCGTTTTTTGTACTAAAAATAGCCTTTGATCTAATGTATATGTTGGCAAAGTTTCAGAGGCCTATGGCGCTTCTATGTGCCCTAAATTACGTCAGAGTTAAAAGGCTGCACCAGTTAAATACTACCTGCATGCAAATATTTAAACTTGTTTTCCACACACTTTTATTTTCACACCGCATTTTTGTACATCCAAATTGAATGTAATTAAGAATTTTGTCCTAGAAGGTTCAAGTTTTACTGCATGTCCCTAAACAATGGGTAACAAAGTAGTGCATGGGTTTCATGATTAAAGTAGTATTTTAAGAAATAAAAAATAAAATGAATGCAATTATTATTTCTTTTTGTATTTCCACGCATGAGGTAGAACATTATTTTTTTCTCCCTTTGTATTCACATTATAAGAATTCTAATGCATGATGTTTTTGTAAATATTTTAGGGTCTTGTAAAAATCAGACATTTTACTAAAAAATTGTGGAATCCATTTAATTAAATATATGCATTTTTTAAAATATAATATTTAATAACTCATAAAATAAATGTCTCACAAGAATGAAACTTAACAACATCATTATGTATCAAACAGTGAATGTTTGTACAAAACATCAAGTCTCTAGCTCAAAAAATGTAGAAAATAGACATTTCGTCCATTTAACTAGGAGCTTAATTTTACTTTATAACACGAGAATATAGTATTGCAGTATACGAAAACGCTTGTTTCACCTATAAGAAAAACATGCAACTCGATCGTTACTCACTCCGCCAGGCCGCCAGTTAGTTGGAAATGCAACTGGGCAGCGCGATAGTAATGACACACTGCCCCGCAGTCACTTTACCCGCTAGTGAGGACCACAGGTTGAATAGGGGGAGAGCCCATTATGTATACCATACACAACATATACCCGATATGTCCTTCGTTCAGACATGTGTATGTTCCACTAGCTGAGTAGTTTTATTTTTATTTATTTTTTATTCACGAGTTCGAAAATCTCTCAGCGCTAGCCGGCTCCACGGGTTGACAGCTCCTTCCCGGAGAAACTTGTCTCTGCGATTTTTACCCAGGCGTTAAAACTCCATCCGATCCGCGCCGACGACTACAGACATCATACAGAGAGATACATCACCTATCACCTACTCATTATCTCTGATCGGTGGACTAGTCACCGAAACGCCTACAGAGAATTAATAGTTTACAAAGTTGAAAAACAAACTAGATAGTTTTAAACTGAATGTGTTTATTTATTTATTATCAATTTGGTCTTCAGATCAATATCTGAGTCTTGAGAATTGACAGCCTTGGCCTGTTTCTGTAGCAAGAAATTGTTTGACCATTTTTTTAAACATTAATTGGTGAAATGGGCCTATATATATATATATATATATATATATATATATATATCTATATATATAAATTATTTTATCCACCAAGTACGATCACTTGGATGCTAGTAAATTTAGATTTACGTTTCTTCAATAAAATCAATTCTCGGATGTTGGCGGTCTCACAATTCATGATTCCTACACTCTTTCAACATATTACTTTTATAAACGAATTATTCTATAACGTCCCTCACATCATAAAACTATTCTTCTACCAGTTATATTATATGGGTGACGAAACATGGACTCTTACTTTTAAGGGAGGAAAGGAGATTACCAAGTATCTGCGAATAAAGGAATATCGCCGAGCCGCGTTTTAAGGGTAGCGAAACCTTGGCGCAGACCTACGGGACTGCGCTGGTTTCGAGTCCTCCAGGGGGAAGACATTTTCTTATGGATTTCGGCCATATGGGACCGGGGGGTTGCTCCCCCAGCATCGTGACAGATCAATGGCGCTAGCCTACAATAAGTAGACCGGCTCCAGGTTGAGGAACCAGCCTATAACGGCTGGGAGAACTCGACCATGCGAAACCACATGTCAACCCCTCTACCTGGCTGTTGCAATCATCTACCTCTGTGATTGACACATGTGGCTGTGAAGGGACCAGCAGCCGGCACTGGTAAAAGGGGCAACCGATGAAAAAGTGAGAAAAGACCCTCAATCGGATCGCGGGAGCGAAAATATATTTGGACCAAAGACCGGAGATGAACAGACAGGTGAATGGAGAAAACTACATAACAATGAGCTACATGGTCTTTATAGGAAGCCAGATATATAAGAACAGTTAAGTCTCGTAGACTGCGATGGGCAGGACATGATGCACGTATGGGGAATGAAAGACTTGCATGGAAGCTTTCTTGTAGGAAAGCCAGAGGGAAAACGTCCAGTTGGTAGACCAAGATGAGAGTGGGAAGAATAACATTAACTATGATTTGAAGGAAGTAGATTATACAGGAATGATTGGAAAGCATTAGCTCAGGATAGGGATATATGGAGATGCTTTGATGTCCGCGCGACCATGAACCTACGGGTTCGATAGTGCCAGTGAGTAAGTAAGTATTCTATAAGTAGAAGAATCGATTTTCTCGATTATTTCGTCTTAACTTTATTACGGATATTTTATTTAGATTAATTGACAATCTGACCTCGATATAGAGCCAGACTCACAAAAAACATAAATTAATATTACATTAACTGGATTATTCCATTTCAAATCAAACAGTTCTGGGCAGTATGATGCCATAATTTTTCATGATTTTGAGTGCGCTAGTTTACAGTGTTGAGATGTTATATTTACTATTTTATATTTTGAATAATACCTCAACGGAACACATCATGAATCTTATAAAAGTTGATTATTTTTACAGTGCCGTACAGTAGTTTAAGACTACAAGTATATCATTAGAAAATCACATCTCATATTTTTGTTAGGAAACTATCATGGATATTTTACAGGTAGTTTAGGCTCTGATATATACATATGTAATTAGTTCTTTGAGGCACATTTTAATCCCGATTTTTGTTTTATTTTAAATAGTTAAATATTTACATTTTAATTATATTATTTATGGATAACAAACCAACTTTTTAATTTCATTATTTATTATTTATCTTTATGAAATCATGCAGATTTATGTTGGCACAAGAGAAAAAAAATCGTTTTTTATTGCCCACAAATTAATCCACAATTAAAAATGCAATTAATTTTTAAATGTTCAATAATTTAACTCTAAAATGAAACTTCATATCTACTTACAGATTAAAACACCAGAACCTGAGTAACTAACTAACTCACTGGCTCTATCGAACCTATAGGTTTATGGCCGCGTGGACATAAACTCTCCATACATCACTATCCTGAGAGAAAGTTTTCCAATCATTTCCTGTATAATATACTTTCCTCAAATCATGGATAATTCTATTCTCCCACCTCGTTCTTGGTCAACCAACTGGGCGTTTTCCCTCTGGTTTTCTTACAAGAAGCTTCCATGCACATCTTTCATCGCCCATACGTGCCTCATGTCCTGCCCATCGCAGTCTACGAGACTCAACTGCTCTTATTATATTATATCATATAGCTCACTACGGATTAGTATTATTCAGTTTTTTCCATTCCCTGTCTGTTCATCACTTTTTGATCCAAACATTTTCCTAATAATTTTATTATCAAATACTCGTAATCATCTTTTTTCCTTTAGAGTAAGAGTCCATTTTCACATCCTGTGACAAGTCATTCGCTCAGCCTCCTTATTTCAGTAAAATAAGTACCTTCATCAAAGTGAATAATTTATTAACCCGTAATTTATCATCAGAATTAGGGCATATGTATATTCAAACGAATTGTAATGAAAGTAAGGAATTCATTAGTAACAAAATTAAATGATATAACCTACCACAAAATAATTTGATAGGCAATAAATAAAACAGTAGTACCAAGCAATTAGCGCCAGTCATATACCTGGACCCTTGCTATTGTAGGGAACGAAATTAGTAAACATCATACAATGGATCCTTAAGCCCTTATACAATGGGGGAAAAAGTCTGAAGTCTTCTTCTTGTCAAGAGGATTTACTAGAACGCTCTATTATCAACTTGCTATAACAATGCTAAGCCAAAAAACTTCTTACCAAAAGGCTGGGAAGTCACAAACTAGCAATTGGAATTTTCCTAGGTAACTGTGGAAAGAGTTATCCCCAAACTAATTTCAACCAGTACATGTCGTTAACAGCGGGTGACTTCTTTGCGGCGTAAGGTAGATGCCGACAGTAGATAGCCTCGCCCTTAAGGACCACTCCATTTGGCAACCCTGAAAATTTTATATGATGATGGTAACTAATTTAAAGGGAGGGAACAAGGGCCACAAACTTCTAAGTTTAACACCACGATAACGCCCTTAAGGTAAAAATTTACCAATCAAAATTAGTATAACATAAACTGTTTGTGAGACGTTAAGACTTTTGGTGGAAGGGACTAATGCTGGCCCACTCGGAATTAATAAATATTTTTACTTAACGAAAATGGCAGGCAGTTCAGCAGTAGTTAGTTAGGCAGTTCAGTGTGTCCGTTGCGAGGAGTAGCAACGAGCGAATGTGCCGGTGCAGGGCACATCGCATTACATAGCGAAAGTTCAGTTCTGTTAGTGGACAGTTAGAGTTCAGCAGTTAGAGAGTTCAGCAGTTCTCTTAGTCAGTTCAGTTCGGCAGTTCAGCAGTCAGTGCTGTCAGTACAGCAGTCAGAGGACAGTTAAGTTACATCGCTTGGTTGAGTGTTACAACCATTACTAATTCTGACCCACCAACAGCCTTCTCGTCAAACTCGTCGTCTAATACGACGAATGTAATTCAAGTGACAATAAAAGTGCCATCGTCAATTTCAAGACATTACACTGGGCCTACTGTTTTTCCCCAAGTGAACATCCTTTCCTCACGGATCCCCACGACTATATATATTGAAGTGGCTCCCAACAGTGGGACTACTATCCTTTCTCACGGATCCCCGATTATATGCCATAATCCATTTTCCTTTATATGTTCACGGCCCCAAGTGCGACGCTTCGAGGAATTGCTGAGCAACCGTCTAACGAACAGCGAATAGACGTGTTCCAGTAGTGAATATCCTACGAACGTGAGGAAGAAGACCTGGGGAAAAGGCGACAACCAGAGGACCTCGACGTGCACAGTAAAATATCACCAAACACAGGTAGAAGTCAAAATTTTATGTTTCAAGTAAATGTTGCGTCGTAGCGGTTATAAAACCATCTATTCAGCTAAAAGTAGCAAAATGGAAAAAACGAATAGTGATGCATGTGGGCAGAATATTTTGGATGGGAACATGTCAACAGGAAATGTAGGGGAGTGTGAAAGTGAACTAGATAATTCACTGATAGAAACAGAAAATAAACAAGATAAGCTAAGTACGAATAACGATCCAATCTTAGAGCTATTATTAGAAATCAGAAAGGAGATCAAACAGGAAAGTAAGCAAATATATGAAAAAACTAAAGAGATAGTTGAAACAATAAAAATTGAAATTAGGGCCGAATTACAACAAGTAGGAAATAGGGTCATGAATAAAACCGACAATAGCATCACAGCTTTACAGGAAAAAGTAAAGGTGAAACACGGGGAACTAGAAGAAATTGCCCAATCTAGTAAGGGAATAGATACAATTAAACAAAAAGTGGAAGAAATTACCCAATCTAGGGATAATATAAGAGGAGAAATGCATGAGGGTATAGAATTGAAAAACAATGCATCAGGGTCTTTGAGTGAGAGTATGAATGATAACATACTATGTGAAAAATCTGATGTAATTATGAAGCAAGGAATGTCTGAAATAACAAGGAAAGCTTGTACAAGTGACATAGTGCACTAAAAGTTTGCAGGTAGCCACCCAAAACAAATTGAATGATGTACAGGTAGACGAACATTGTACTAGATACAAGGGTAAAATAAACTCGAAAGTAAAGAATGAATATTATTTAAAGTACCTTGTAGACATGGAAACAGACAATCCTTGGTCCATAACACTACATGGCAGAGACAAACCGTCGATCAAGATGATTGCAAAAAGTATTCTTGCAAACATGTTGATCACGAACGATCTAGATATTGAGTCGGTCGTAACGCGCGCGAATCTCAGGACGAAGTAATAAATAATAATGCCGCTTTGAACAGAAATGACCCTAGAATTAGAGGAAAGTATGGTATATTTCCCAGAACTTACAGATTAGAGTCAAAAGGGAAGTTTAATAGGGTAGATAATTTTGATAAGAGCCTAGTAATTTTGCACGAGCTCGAAGATGAAATCAATGAAAGACAGACTCAATAACTGAGGAAGTACAGGTAGACAGTCATCGGGATCGAACCCAGGACATATTAAAAGGAATCGGAGACATTATTATGCAACAATAACAAATAGAAGTGAGAAGTAAATGAGGAAACGTAGAATATAGAGAATGTGGATATATAATGTTAGTTCTTGCATGGAACGTTGTAAGTTAATGAATTAAGAAAACCGATATATTATTAAAATATTAAATGTCATTATAATGCCTAAAAAAAAAACGAGTAGCGGGCACACGTTCATGACAGTTCCTATGATCTAACTTCTTATGTTAAAATTTGTTAGATAGTAATTTGATAAAGAAAATAATTAGTCACTTTAAGACATATAGCCTATGCAACTATTAAAATATATATGCACCACAGTGGGCATATAACATATAATACTGTCTCACGATAAATGTACTGGGAATGAAAATATATTCCATTAGAAGTTCGGACCTAGTGGATCTGTGAACTATAAATATTGAATGAAATAATTAAACGCCGTATACGATAACAATAACCTAGCGATATATTTAAATATCTTCAATTTAAATCAAATTGTATATGTATAAAGGTAGCATTGCCGACGCGATCTAGTTGAGAACGCTACATATTTTCAATGTTAGAATGATTATCTACATCTTAAATAAACTTGAATCTTGATCGATAAAACGATAAGGAGATAGGCCAAAGTAAAATGTCAATCAAAGATCATTGAATATATTCATTTATTTATTTAAAAAAAAAAAAAAAAAAAAAAGGACCCTCGTTAAGGATGACGACGATTATAACTAATGGCATTAAGTATATGCAACAAGGGATTTAAGCATTAGGCAATTTCAATTGAAAGTCGAAAGACAGAATAAAGCGATAAAGCGCGTAAAATCGTTTATTAATATATACAAGGTTTGATAATTATGATATGGCGACTCGAGAAGTCACCTTACTTATGCGTGTACTACGTGTTATTCAAGTAATATTTGCGGGCATGGAGACCCGATATTACTTATTCTATTGAGAAATATTGATTAATTATGATGATAAATACTTCGTGAAGAAGGTCATCAACGCTGACAGATAAGCGCTGCTGACAATGGATGTCATTTTACTGATGACGATATAATGTTTGACGAAATGGTCATCACGCTGCGGGGACAGCGATGCTGACATGTGTAAAACTTTGTATTCGAGATATATTTTATTTTTGCGCGCGATGGTATAAATGTTGTTCGACTGATAAATGATCGAATTAATTATGCTTAATTTAAATCCTATTCTTATGATGCCAGAGGAAATTATAAAACGCAGTAACGAGGATAATTATCCCATATTTAAATAAATAAATAATAAATCGTGAATATTAATAATATTCCATATGATGGCGAGGCGCCTATGAATGTCGAATAATATGACACAAGATACGTAAATGATATTGAAAATATGGATAACGACTTCTAGACGAGTCGGGAGTTTAAAAACACTTATTGCTTCAAAGCAAATCCCTTATACAAATAAATAATTGTAAAGTATATATATACCTAATTAAATGGGAAATAATTAGTGATTTTATTGTTCCCTTGTCAAATCAATATTTTAGACATTTTATGTCATGAGAATATGAAAATAAGATACAGTTAATAATAATAACAATTAACACAATTTATTAGGTGCACAGATCCACCACTAACATATTTTATATTATCTAATTGATTTTTTTTTTATATAATCAAAATCAAATCCATAATCGAAGTACATTGAAAAAAAAAATAAATGACTGGCTACAGTACTGATCTATGCTATGTATACCTAATGTAAATATAATCAGGTTAAGAAAGTAAGTTCACGAAACAGTGATGACATTGCGCGTGTGACAACATGAAAATTAAAGTGAAAAAAAAAAGTGCCGTGAGATTTCTATAATCCATTATAAGTGCTGTCGTTAACAACACCGCGTAGTGTTACATTAATGGAAGAAAATGATACACATAGTAAAGGCAGTGATTTTTAGACACTACCTAATATGATAAGCATCAATTTGTAGTTATTGTATTGTATATGCATTGTATGTATTATGCTCATGAATGTTATTTCAGGAAAGAAGATTTCTTAGTACGATAAGCGTGTTAATGTATGTTTACAAACGTTGATGATGTATTGTCTTTGTCATGAGACTTCAAATATGTAAGTCAACCACCCAGTCCCAACAAAACAGGTAGGGTTGGAGCCAAAGAAAAAAAATTATAATTTATTATGTAACGAAAAAAAAAAACGAGAGTGCTTCTCATTTAATTAATTTCAAAGCCTCAAAATTACTTAAATAAAAAGCGGGCAATTTGTGACAAGTCATTCGCTCAGCCTCTTATTTCAGTAAAATAAGTACCTTCATCAAAGTGAATAATTTATGAACCCGTAATTATCATCAGAATTAGGGCATATGTATATTCAAACGAATTGTAATGAAAGTAGGAATTCATTAGTAACAAAATTAAAATGATATAACCTACCACAAAATAATTTGATAGGCAATAAATAAAACAGTAGTACCAAGCAATTAGCGCCAGTCATATACCTGGACCCTTGCTATTGTAGGGAACGAAATTAGTAAACATCATACAATGGATCCTTAAGCCCTTATACAATGGGGAAAAAGTCTGCAGTTTCTTTTGTCAAGAGGATTTACTAGACTGCTCTATTATCAACTTGCTATAACAATGCTAAGCCCAAAAACTTCTTACAAAAGGCTGGGAAGTCACAAACTAGCAATTGGATTTTCCTAGGTAACTGTGGAAAGAGTTATCCCCAAACTAATTTCAACCAGTACATGTCGTTAACAGCGGGTGACTTCTTTGCGGCGTAAGGTAGATGCCGACAGTAGATAGCCGCGCCCTTAAGGACCACTCCATTTGGCAACCCTGAAAATTTTATATGATGAGGTAACTAATTTAAAGGGAGGGAACGAGGCCACAAACTTCTAAGTTTAACACCCACGATAACGCCCTTAAGGTAAAAATTTACCAATCAAAATTAGTATAACATAAACTGTTTGTGAGACGTTAAGACTTTTGGTGGAAGGGACTAATGCCGGCCCACTCAGAATTAATAAATATATTTACTACTAAGCGAAAATTAGTGTGTGTCCGTTGCGAGGAGTAGCAACGAGCGAATGTGCCGGTGCAGGGCACATCGCATTACATAGCGAAAGTTCAGTTCTGTTAGTGGACAGTTAGAGTTCAGCAGTTAGTCAGTTCAGCAGTCAGTGCTGTCAGTTCAGCAGTCAGTGCTGTCAGTACAGCAGTCAGAGGACAGTTAAGTTACATCGCTTGGTTGAGTGTTACAACCATTACTAATTCTGACCCACCAACAGCCTTCTCGTCAAACTCGTCGTCTAATACGACGAATGTAATTCAAGTGACAATAAAAGTGCATCGTCAATTTCAAGACATTACACTGGGCCTACTGTTTTTCCCCAAGTGAACATCCTTTCCTCACGGATTCCCGAGATTTAAGTCCATTGTTCTACCGAAACCTGAACCCATCTAGTCCGGAGCACAACTGTCCAAGAACCCATATCCTTGGACCTAATTAAAACCTAAACCCCGATTATAATCCTTTCCTTTAATCCATATAATATATCTGGGAGAATAACAGCTTTATATATTTTCAGTTTAACTTTTTTGAAAGGAGTTGGGATGACAAGAATCCCTGTAATACATAATAGCATGCATTTCCAGAATTGAGCCTATGTTTAATTTCTTTGTGCATCTCATTCATATTTGTATTATTGTTCCTAGATATATGAGTTCAGCCACTTCTTCAAAATTTCCTTCATTTGTCATTATTGTCAGAACCTGAGTATCCTAACAAAATATAGAACCAGAACATTTTAATGGAATATTCTGGTGGGTCTTGAACTATAACATAGGTAGTGGAAGCTCAGGCGGTAGAATGCCTCCTTCCTGGTAGGCAAATCCAGGTTCGATACCCGTGGTGGTCGGAAATACGGGGTTAGGATGAATGGTGGTGTACATTTTTAATCGTTAGATTTTGCAACAAATGGCTGGATTAAATCCCAAACTCCTCCCCCTGAGAAAGCATGCGATTTCTATTGATAGCGATTCATCTGTTGTTTGGGAACGTTAAGCCTGTCGGTCCTCTTGGTGGCTTTCGGCAGATGTAGTCTACATGCTCTATCGGATTTCACCTTTTCCCTATTCATCATCATCATCATCATCATCATCATCATCATCATCATCATCATCATCATCATCATCATCATAATCATCATCATCATCATCATCATCATCTCTCACTTATTCTACACACTTGAACACACTGTCTTACTACACTCCTTTCCGTACACCATACTATTAGGCTACACATTATCGTTATCATTAAGTAATGCCACGAGTGATTTCCAATTTATCTTCAGGATTTGGAAACCAAGTGGCATTTGTGGCTATTTAACGAATAAAATTAAGCTGTTTCCTCAAAAGTCATTATTAAATATAGTTACCGGTATTTTAAAATATGTATATATTTAATGTAAACGGCGATGCTTGAAAATATGGTGAGAAATGTGAGGTTATATATACATTATTTTTATTATATAAAACTTTCCTCATTAGAGGATTGCCTCAAGGACAAAGTGATACAGACAATTAATTTTTTTGAATTTATGAAATACATTTTGTAAATACATTTTAATAAATTCAAATTGTAGGCCTAATTGAAGTATACATACTATAAAGTAGAAATTTTGTAAATATGGTTTCTTAAAATTGAAATTGATCCTCTAATGGCAGCGATGGCAGTTTTAGAAAGATACACCCTGCCCAAATCTAAGGAATTCCAAAATTTGGCTAGGAATCCTGGTATAGTACCTCTTGCCCCGATCATCAATCCTGTGACAGTTATACTATCTAATTGGTATTTATCTTTGTAATAGTCAATTGTTGGCTCGTATATGGCTTTCTTTTCAGAGTCAACTTCCTCAGGTTGGCCACTATGAGTCTCAAAACGAATTGTGGGATCTAATATCATACCAATTTTAGAAGATGGTCTAAATGCAATAATATATATTCGTCTGTTACTCCCATTAGTGGCCACACCATGAACTTCCTCATAAACTGTGTATCCAAAATCTCGCAAGGCTTCTGCCATCATATTTCGAATAGTGTGGTGCCATCATATTTCGAATAGTGTGGTGCCGAATGTTTCTCAGTTATTCTCCAAACGGACAGACCCCAAGGACGTATGCAAGGGTTTCGTGCTCTCTGCGACAACGTCTACAGAGGGTATCGTCCCTAGACCTGCCCGGCAAAGAACGCACCGCCGATACATTGGCTTGCATTTTAATCGCTTCTCTCCATTTGGAACAAGACAATCCCTGATGATCACGGATCCATTGATTTGCCGGTGTATATTCATTGTAGAGAACAACGCATGTTCCTTTATGAGGAAGTTGACTCCAGAGAACTGCTTCTTTGTCTCTTAGTTGTTTCCTGAGTTTCCTTGCATCTGGTAGAAGACTTCGAGTGTTAATGTTGATGTCACTAGGTTCAATGTTAAGGTCTCTCACACATTCTAAACTTTCCTCTTTTAGGTTTCGGAGAGTAGTAATGTATGTACTATTGTCTTGGTGAAGAATGTGGCAAATGTTTATATGCTGTAATTTTCTTTCCCACGTTGCACAAAATAAACCATATATATATATATATATATATATATATATATATATATATATATATATATATATATCCGTAGCGTAGTGGTTAAGGCACTGAACTACAAGCCGGAGGGTCGAGGGTTCAAGTCCCGTTGGCGTCAGGATTTTTAAACTGATCCAAACCCTCTGGCGGCACTATGGCCCTGGGGTCGACTTAGCCTCTAATGAAAATGAGTACCAGACGCTTGTTCTGGGGGTAAAGGCGGCCGTCACGCAGGGCTGACAACCCGGCTGACGTAAAGTGCCGATTGTCTAGAAAAAAGTGGGAGCCTTAACCTCCTTACTACCCAAGGGCCTCCGGGCCTGTTGTGGGATCACAAAAAAATTATATATATATTCACTGCAACTTGATCATATTATTTATTGCCAAATAGGATCGCAATGTTGTAAGAATGCACCCTAGTGGAGAAATAATGAAACAGATCAAACTGTATATTATAAGCAACATTCCATCCATCCATAGTAATTCTGCCCGAGGTCAGGTCTTTCACTGCAGTCATAGCATTTTCATGCTATGCTTTGCAGCGTTACTAGGGAATTATAGGTGTGGTAGCTTCCCGTTGCTTTCTCTAGAGTTAAATTTATTCTGTCATTAATAGTTTTTTCTCATTTATCTATTTTGTATATTTCATTTGTTAAATCTAGATTAAATCAAACTATTTTATAAATAATAATTATATTGTAGACTTACTATGCAATATTTATTTTTATTGTAATTAGATGTAAGAATAATTTTTGCATTTTTTAATCTGGTTGAGTGGTAGACAAGGAAGTAAGGTCTCATCTTTGCTAGGTAAAATAAAGCTACTGTTATTATTATTATTATTATTATTATTATTATTATTATTATTATTATTATTATCATCATCATCATTATCATCATCATCATCATCTTAGTTTCTGTTCCCTTAGATGTCTCTTTGAGGCGATGTGCTAATCACTTTATTTGCTGACAACTGAAAGGAAGATTTTCATAAGTAATGCCACGAGTGATTTCCAAATTATCGATAAATTCACGACTCACGAAGTGAGGAGTGAATTTATCTAGAGAATTTGGAAATCAAGAGTGGCATTTGTTAGGACTATTTAACGAATAAAATTAAGCTGTTTACTCACAAATCATTATTGAACTATAGTTATTTTAAAATATTTATATATTTAATGTAAACGGCGATGTTTGAAAACAAATGAGAAACGATAGGTACGCTTCTACTGCTTATTTTGTTTATCACTGCAACCAGATCATACTATTTATTGCCAAAGGAACGCAATATTGTAAGGAGGAGCTTTCTTTAATATGGTAATTATAACACTGATAAATATTTGGTGAAACACGACTCTGATTGGTTGTAAAACAGAAATCATTGAAACGTGATTGGTCATTGACTCCCATTTGGGGCATGAGTTAAATAGTCATATTAACATAACATTTATTTGCTTATAATTATTTATTTATTTCTGATTTATTAATTAGAATTGTAAAGTAATTTTCTTGTTATTTAAATAAAATTCATTATATTTACACTTGGATAATCGTGAGAACTGACCGGAGATGGATTGGAAGAATGCCGGAAAATTAATACTCATATCCCACGCGATAAATGAGATCTACGGCATCATGACTTGGAACAGAACTATGGAACTTGCACTGATTTGGATCCCCATTGAAAATATATTTTCTCATGGAATTTCGGCCAATATGGGACCGGTAAAGATAAAGGTAAAGTCATCCCGCTACAGGTAATAGGAGGTTTTAAGGCTCCCACTTTTTCTAGTCAATCGACTCTTAATGTCAGCCAGGTTGTCAGCCCTGCGTGATGACCACCTTTGCTCCCAAATAATCGTCTGGTACTCATTTCCGTTAGAGCCTGAGTCGACCCCAATGTCATAGTATCGCCAGAAGGTATAGGCCAGTTTAAACATCTTGACCCCAACAGGACTCGAACCTTCGACCTTCCGGTTTGTAAGCATATTGCCTTAACCACTGAGTTTTAAGACATGAGGGGGAAAGGGATTGGCATTCCAGTACGACCTTCAACTGACTAATGAATATACGTGGACTATAGTATGGCCATGAACTGTGTAGAGAAATTCGCTAGCTTTCCTATTAGACATCTTTTCTCCCTTGAAGCTCAAGAGCGAAATCAGTAATGTCACGTGATCTATTTTCCCTCCAGCATTTCCTTCTGCGGGCGTCATTGGCCGTACAATTTTTGCCCGCCTCCTGCGTAGATGGCTTATTTCGAACAGTTTTCTCTACAGATTCAACGCACAGTCTATAGTTAAATTCATAAGATAGGGTTATATAGCAGTGGCAATGACTTATTGTGTTCAGTGACTACACCAGTTATTTTTATCTTAATGTCTGCGAATAACAGTATTAAAATCTACAATTATGGGCCCTTTGACTTATAAGCTCACATTACGTCTATTTTTAAAATAATAGTGTGAATATTTTTAACGTTCATTGTTATCATAATTGAGATTATGTAATATAATGTTTTAAATAATAATGTAGTACCTTTTTTATCCGTCTTCCTCAATTAGAATTGATTTTTATTCAATAAACTCTTCGTTATATTATTAAATCATGAAGGCTTTTCAAAACCATGTTTCATCTTCGGTGTGCTAGTTGGTACGATCAGTACCAAGTAGCATGAAAAGCCTTCATGATTTAATAATTAAACGAAGTTTATGTAATGAAAATCAATTGTAATTGTGGAAGACAGATAAAAAGGTACTATATTGTAGGGAAGTTCGGGTAATATGGACCCTTCTGTTTGAGTGGACCCTGTTAACATCTTCTTTAATTGGTGCTGCCTCGAACAGAATATATTTTAACGTTTTCCCCTCATCAGCTTTGAAGTTCAAGGCCAGTTTCTTTTATTATTTTTGCGAAGAAGGGGTTTATTTGTGATATTTAGGAAAATGACCACTTTAAAAGCTTTTCAAGCTAAGAATCAATAATTCTTAGTTTTTGTTATTGAATATTATGAATGTTGAAAAAACTCCTAAATATATTATGTAGATGCTCTTTTAATGTACTGACGGGTTTGGTTTGATATTATGTGACATGGTGGCTGTATAAAATTATTATACATAACAAAGGAATTCGGTTAATGTAGACTCTCCACGAGGACCAGGGTCCACTTTACACGAATACGTATATTTTATCAATGAGGATACTATCTGTGAAAACTATTCACTCACTGAATTTAATATCCTTGTAATTTTACTGTCGCTTTCTGCTGTTGAATGACGTGTGAGTTTTATAATCAACAAAGATTTTTCAAAACATTAAATAAATATCAACTTTTTTAAATTATGATCAGTCATAAATATTTTTAGATTAATCTGTGCCTGTCTGTATAAATTAATGGAGTAAATAAACTTAAAAATACACTAAAAGCTAAGGTGGACTCTGGGGTCCACAATATCTGAATAAGGAGGTAATCCTGTAATGTAAAAAAAGTTTATAAATTATGAAGATGTTTCCATATTTGAATAAAATAATAATGCTATTTCATAGTTACAACACCAATGATAATCACTGTAATTAAACAAAATTCAAATCCCTTAATTAAAAGAAGAAAACAACAAATTCAAAACAGGGGTCCAAATTACACGAAGTTCCTCTATTATTTAAAACATTTTAATAGTATGAAATGAAAGGTTGTAATGCATTCAGGTAATACATTTCCAATTCTACAGTTGTCTTAACAATTGAGTAAAATCTGGAAACAATCTTAGTCAAGTTGGTCGACATTGGGATTTTAAAGCGGGACGTCCCGAATAAAACTCTCAATTACTACCTTTTGAGTTATTTCACTCTATTGGAAATGTTGTGTATGATTAGTATGTAGTTTAATAGATGGGATATCTTAAATTTCTACATCGAAGGAAATAGTCGGTGGATTAGTGGTTATGCTCCTTGCCTCTCGTCCCGAAGGTCGCGGGTACAAACCTGGCCGGGCTCGATGGATTTTTTTAGGATGGAAAAATCCGAGGAGCAAGTCCTCCCGTGTTTGAAGATTTTCAGGCTCGTAAAATATCCTTAAGCCTGAATAAAAATGCCTCTAAGCAAAAGTACCTAATTTTCCCATCCTAGTACTACATTGCTTTCCTAGATGTCACTATAAGGCGGAACGCTGACCCCGGGCCACTCAGTGACATCTATCCGAAAAAATGTAACTAAATTAGTATGGTTCAATTAAGTCTCGTTGAGACACATAATGGCTTACAAGAAAACAAAATAGCTATAGCCTGTATCAGTAAAATGTAAGTAGTGGAATTTCTTACTTCAATACAGATTGCTAGTGAAAATGTAGGTTATATGTGAGCACGAAATGTATTATGTATTTTGTAAAACCAGTGTAGCGAAGTTCAGAAATTGTCTCCCTGTTCTTAATTGGGAGGTTTTATCCCCAGGAAGCCACGATACTCGCTTACATTAATATGAGAAAGGTGGATTCTCCCCTCCTAGAATATAATAACTCAGTTGTGACCACCCTCCCAATTCAAAATGGCTGCTGTAATGGGGAGAAATAAGTTATATTTGCAGGTCATTGTCGATCCTCACCAATTCCTTACTCGCACTTAATAAAGTGTTTATTATATATTACTTTCAGAAAGATACAAAACCTGTGAATATTATTTTTGCACGATAGTGCGTTTTCTCGTACTAACAGCAATGGCGATCATGGTCGAAAGTTCAATTTCCTACATTTCGGGGTTGCCAACCTAAATAACTATACTGTAATATTACGTATTACAAACACGCGTGTGGGAAGTAAAACCACTGCCCTCTATGCATACTACATAAAATGAATATACAAAAAATATCCAAAAGGCAGTGCTAATATTCATTACACGAAACAAATCACTGCATTTTAAATGAACTGAACTTTATTTGAAACAATATAAAACAATAAATACATACTTGCCACCATTTTATCACTAAATTGGTCTCACGGCCTGTGGTTTCAACTAATAAACATTGCCCACACAGTTAACGTTAGTCAATTGTTTAAAATAAACGCAAATATTTACAACAAACATGTTATTATTTTGCTATTACTTATTATTCTTAAAACACCATCGCGCAAAAAATAATATACAACACACGTTTGTGAAGTGTTTTACAGAATCTCGGAAATTAAAAACCGAGCGACAGCGAGGTTTATAAACATTTTCCTCGATTTTGTAAAACTAATTCCCAACCTCACATCGTAATATACTATTTTAGCGAGGTAGCGTCGTTGCCTCGGACGCAGCTGTCCCGGGTTTGAACCTCGATCGGAACAGGTTTTTTGTGCGATGTTTTTTTCTGGTTATTTATTCGCCTTTAAGGCAAATGCCAGGAAACTTTAAGGTCCAGACAGTCCCAGAACATTCATCTGGCCTTCATAATCATCAATATCAATATCATATTCGCCATGTTTAGTATGAATGTGTGAGTGAATGGCGTGTTTTTGTCTTAAATGTTTGTGTTTAC
Source organism: Diploptera punctata (assembly GCA_030220185.1). Classification (NCBI taxonomy): domain Eukaryota; kingdom Metazoa; phylum Arthropoda; class Insecta; order Blattodea; family Blaberidae; genus Diploptera; species Diploptera punctata. The sequence goes on along the minus strand of JASPKZ010003153.1, from coordinate 1,688 downwards.
CTCGGAGGAGGCTTTTAATTGAGGTGATCACTTATTAGGGGAGATATTCCATGTCCTTGTGTGGTCAAAAGTAATGTGTGATCCAAACTTTAAATCCCCTCTCCTAACAGATCTTTCCACTCTTAAGACACGTGTGGCGTGGGGCATATAAAAGAAGCTCAAAAGTGAGATGATCGGAAGGGAATAATATAATATTTTTATACGTGCAGTTTAAATGAAATTAAACAAAATTTGTCAGTTTAACTATAAAATTAGGAAGACATAGTTTTAACACAATCGGAATATAATTTTGAAATATTTAGGCATCTCATATCAGAAGGGCCAGATTAAGAAAACTAGCTATTATGCTGACTACATGCCATCCCTATACATGCTGGATGATTATCCACCTCTATGATTAACACACGTGGATGGGAGGCCAGTAACTGACTGGTAGTCAAAGCCTATCGGGCGATGCATTTAATACCAGAAGGTATCACTGTAGAATTTTTTGCAGAACATTTTAAAAAGCAAAATAAATTATATGAAGAGAACATGTATATAGGCCTACACATAGTGTGAAGTATGGACGTGAGATATGGACATTGACAGAGAGAGATGAACAGCGAAAACAATGATTTGGTAAAGAAGTGGAGACCATGAACTAATAAAGAGTATGTAATCCATAATTAATTATATCTGGCGACAGTAATTGAAGAACAAAGATTTTGAAGAGGTTAGGACAACCCTTAACTTCACAATGTATATTATAAGATACATTGGTTTCATTTATTTATTATTTTTTATAAAACAATAAAAACAAATGATTATAAATTACTTAAGTTTGTGACAAATTACGTAAAATGCACAATAATAACATAGAGTTTTGCATGATTTTGATTTCTTTGCGGTCTCCGAATATCTTGAATATCTGGCACGAGGAAAATATTGCTTTTGCCATTTTAAGATGTTATTGTTTGAAAATAATTAATTTGTTTGTTTTGGCTTATTCAATATTTTGGCATCATAATATTTAGAATATATGAGCATCAGTGTTAGAACATGTCAAAAAACATCGTGATATGACATGCTAAATATAAATTTATTATTTATTGCCGACGAAAAATTTGACCAAAGAAAATCTAAAACTAATATATATATATATATAAGATATATATATATATATATTATAATACCCATCCATAGTAATGTCTGCCCGAGGAACATGTACTTCACTGCAATCCATATACATTTTCAGGGCTATGCTTGTCAAGCTTTACTAGGGAATTATAGGTGTGGAAGTTTTCCCGTTGCTTTCCACACCGGTGGAGGATGATGATGATGGCCGGAATGAATTTTTCGGGGACCGTTGGGTCCTAAGCTTCCTGACATTTGTCTTATAGGTGAGTAAAAACCCCGCAGAAACCTCACCCAGGAGAAGGCTAGTCCCCTCCGGGAATCGAATCCGAGGCCCGACTGCCGTGACAAGGCAGCACGCTAGCCTCGAGACCACCAGCTATAATTATAAAAGTTTATAATAAGACCTAGCGCTGATATGTGGAAGAGCATAGGACGATGAACGTTGATAAACAGAGATGAATAGCGAAATTATGTTAGGGAAAATAAAGTGTTAAGAATTGTAGTTCAGTAAATGAGGATAGAGAGAGAGAGAGAAGGAGAGAGAAAGAGAAAGGAGAGGGAGAGGGAGA